>JAJOZX010006125.1:2500-279431 GCA_023014485.1 Bathynomus jamesi
CTGCTTGGCGTCGATCTGAACGTGGGAGGGACGAACTATAGGTTAATCTTGGTGTACAGACCTCCGCATCTCCTCCTCGAGGACGATACAGCCCTGTACACCGAACTCAGTAGCCTGCTAGGGGATAGGGTGTGTGTAGTTTTAGGAGACTTCAACTGTCGCGGCATAAAGTGGGAAAACAGGACTGCCGATGCTGAAGGGAGGAGGCTAGTTGACTTTGCTGATGAGAACTTCCTCACTCAGTGGGTCAACGAGCCTACACGAGGCGAAAGCGTTCTGGACTTAGTGTTCACGACCGAAGACAACCTCGTCACTGGCCTCACCGTTGACGAATCGTTGGGCGGGAGTGATCACAGTCTTATTAGGTTCCGTGTGTGCGTCCCTCGGGTGAAGCGTAGTAACTCGAGAGGCAGTAAGCTCGATCTCCGGCGGGCGAACTTTGTTAGCCTCAGGGATAGCGTAGGAGAGATGGGGTTAGAGGTTGGCGGCGATGTTGAGGGAGTGTGGAGTGCATTCCGGGATGAGTTTATGGTGCTGCAGTCTGCTGCCATACCCTCAAAACCGGTCACCCCTGCTTCAACGCAGCCTAAGTGGTTCAATTGTGGCATCGCTTCGGCTATCCGAAATAGGAAAGTAGCGTATAGGAGGGCGAAGGCCAATCTTTCCCACGAGAACACTGAAGCGTATGTCCGCCTGTGTAGGGAAGTGAAGGCGAAGGTTAGGCTAGCGAAACGTAACGAAGAACTACGGGTGGCAAGCCTCTGCAAGAGGAACCCTAAGGAGTTCTTCAGTTATGTTAATAGTAGAAAGCCCATTAGAAGCATGATAGGTCCTTTAAAGGACGGAAGCGGCGTTCTGCGGACCTCCGACGCGGACATCGCTAATGTGCTTAATGAGTACTTTGCGGGAGTGTTCACCAGGGAGGATACCCGCGTCATCCCCGAGCCAGCTGTGAGGCACGAAGGTGCTGGCCTGGATAGTGTTAGATGTACCGCGACAGTCGTTGCTCATAGAATAGACAAACTGAGCGCGTTTAAGGCTCCTGGGCCAGACCAGTTTCTCCCCAGTGTTTTGCGAGAAGTCCGCGACCAGGTGGCTCCCCACCTGGCTACAGTCTTCAACAAATCGTTGGAGATGGGCCAGGTGCCTGGCGACTGGAGGGAGGCCAACGTGACCCCTATCTTTAAGAAAGGGGATCACGAAAGTCCAGGGAACTATCGTCCTATTAGTCTCACTTCAGTTGTAGGTAAATTATTAGAAAGGATAATAGCTGATAGAATCGTTGACCATTTGGATTCCTACAAGCTGCTTGGGGACTCCCAACATGGGTTTAGACGGCATAGGTCGTGTCTCACCAACTTGCTCGAGTTTTTCCACGTCATGTTGAGTGAGTACGATAAGAGTAGGGCGATTGATATACTTTATCTCGACTTTCAGAAAGCCTTTGATAAGGTACCTCACCGCCGGCTAATGGCGAAAGGCGCGCGCTGGGTATCGGTGGGGAAATAGGTAGGTGGATTGAAAACTGGCTGAGGAATAGGCGGCAGAGGGTGTAATTAAAGGGGCTAGTTCGGGTTGGGCCTCGGTCACTAGTGGGGTTCCTCAGGGTTCCGTTTTGGGGCCACTGTTGTTTACCATTTACATAAATGATATCGACGGTGGCATCGTCAGTCGGATCGCCAAATTCGCTGATGACACCAAGCTTGGGGCCAATGTTGGGACGCCCGAAGCGATCGAGGAACTGCGTGCGGACCTAGGTAGGATAGGAGAGTGGTCCGAAAAATGGCAAATGCCGTTTAACTTGGGTAAATGCAAAGTGATGCACATTGGCTACGCCAATCCCAAGTCGGACTACTCGATGTTGGGCAGTAATATCGAGGTGACTGATTTAGAAAAGGACTTGGTGTGCTAATTAGCAGCGACCTTAAGTTTACGAAACAGTGTGTAGAGGTGGAAAAGAAAGCCCAGAAACTATTGGGTTATATCAGGAGGCAATTTCAGTTTCGGAACAAGGAGATTGTGCTCTCACTGTACAATTCCCTTGTTCGGCCGTACCTGGAGTATGCTGTGCAGTTCTGGTCGCCCACCCTCAGGAAAGATATTGAGAGGCTGGAGCGAGTGCAGGCGAGGGCCACAAAGTTGATCCCTTCCGTTAGGCATATGGGCTACAATCGACGGTTACGCGCCCTGAACTTGTTTTCGCTTGAAACTCGGAGGCTGCGCGGTCAACTGATCGAGGTTTTCAAGCTCTTACGAGGGTTCAACGATGTCGATTTTAGAAGTATGTTTAGTTTAAATGATAACCCAACTCGCAACAATGGTTGGAAGTTGGATTTGAAACGGTTTAGGACTAGTGTGTGTGGGAATTACGTTACGTATAAGATCTGTGACACATGGAACAGGTTACCTTCGGAAGTTGTGAACAGTTCCTCTGTGGATCAGTTCAAGAAAAGGTTAGACCAAATTTTGCACACTCTTTGAGTGTGTAGAAAATTTTCCGTGGCACCCGTTGCCATTGGTACCTCCTCAGTATGGGCCGCAAGGCCTTTTGAGGTACTTCTTTTCCTTGTAACTCCTTGTAACTCTCTCTCTCTCTCTCTCTTCTTCCTCTCTCTCTCTCTTCTTCTTCTCTCTCTCTCTCTCTCTCTCTCTCTAACAAAGTTAATCCCTTTCGTTAGGCATATGGGCTACAATCGACGCTTACGTGACGCGGGTTCAAAGATGTCGATTTTAGAAGCATGTTTAGTTCAAATGATAACCCAACTCGCAACAATGGTTAGAAGTTGGATTTGAAACGATTTAGGACTAGTATATGTGGGAATTACTTTAACACGTTGATAGTTTAAGATTAAAACATAAGAAAACTCTGCAGGAGTTCGCTTGCACGGTGTCTCTGTGAGCAAGGTAAATATAGAGCTATTTATATACTTTTCTATCCAGTTTTCTACTACTGCTAGCATAGTTGAAAGACAAAATTTTCCCTGGCACCCGTTGCCATTGGTACCTCCTCGGTATGGGCCGCAAGGCCTTTTGAGGTCCTTCTTTTCCTTGTAACTTGTAACTCTCTCTCTCTTCTTCCTCTCTCTCTCTCTTCTTCTTCTTCTCTCTTCTTCCTCTCTCTCTCTCTCTCTTCTTCCTCTCTCTCTCTCTTCTTCCTCTCTCTCTCTCTTCTTCTTCTTCTCTCTTCTTCCTCTCTCTCTCTCTTCTTCCTTTCTCTCTCTCTTCTTCTTCTTCTCTCTTCTTCCTCTCTCTCTCTCTTCTTCTTCTTCTCTCTTCTTCCTCTCTCTCTCTCTCTCTTCTTCTTCTTCTCTCTTCTTCCTCTCCTCTCTCTCTATCTCTCTTCTTCCTCTCTCTCTCTCTCTTCTTCCTCTCTCTCTCTCTTCTTCCTCTCTCTCTCTCTCTCTTCTTCTTCTCTCTTCTTCCTCTCTCTCTCTTCTCTCTTCTTTCTTCTCTCTTCTTCCTCTCTCTCTCTTCTCTCTTCTTCTTCTCTCTTCTTCCTCTCTCTCTCTCTCTCTTCTTCTTCTCTCTTCTTCCTCTCTCTCTCTCTCTTCTTCTCTTCTCTCTTCTTCCTCTCTCTCTCTCTCTCTCTTCTTCTTCTTCTTCTTCTTCCTCTCTCTCTCTCTCTCTCTTCTTCTTCTTCTCTCTTCTTCCTCTCTCTCTCTCTCTCTATTCTTCTTCTCTCTCTTCTTCCTCTCTCTCTCTCTCTCTTTTCTTCTTCTCTCTTCTTCCTCTCTCTCTCTCTCTCTTCTTCTTCTTCTCTCTTCTTCCTCTCTCTCTCTCTCTTTCTTCTTCTTCTCTCTTCTCCTCTCTCTCTCTCTCTCTTCTTCTTCTTCTCTTCTTCCTCTCTCTCTCTCTCTTCTTCTTCTTCTTCTCTCTTCTTCCTCTCTCTCTCTCTCTCTCTTCTTCTTCTTCTCTCTTCTTCCTCTCTCTCTCTCTCTCTTCTTCTTCTTCTCTCTTCTTCCTCTCTCTCTCTCTTCTTCTTCTCTCTTCTTCCTCTCTCTCTCTCTCTCTTCTTCTTCTTCTCTTCTTCCTCTCTCTCTCTCTCTCTTCTTCTTCTTCTCTCTTCTTCCTCTCTCTCTCTCTCTCTCTTCTTCTTCTCTCTTCTTCCTCTCTCTCTCTCTCTCTTCTTCTTCTTCTCTCTTCTTCCTCTCCTCTCTCTCTTCTTCTTCTTCTATCTTCTTCCTCTCTCTCTCTCTCTTCTTCTTCTTCTCTCTTCTTCCTCTCTCTCTCTCTCTCTTCTTCTTCTTCTCTCTTCTTCCTCTCTCCTCTCTCTTCTTCTTCTTCTCTCTTCTTCCTCTCTCTCTCTCTCTTCTTCTTCTTCTCTCTTCTTCCTCTCTCTCTCTCTCTCTTCTTCTTCTTCTCTCTTCTTCCTCTCTCTCTCTCTCTCTTCTTCTTCTTCTCTCTTCCTCTCTCTCTCTCTTCTTCTTCTTCTCTCTTCTTCCTCTCTCTCTCTCTTTCTTCTTCTTCTCTCTTCTTCCTCTCTCTCTCTCTCTCTTTTCTTCTTCTCTCTCTTCTCTCTCTCTCTCTCTTCTTCTTCTTCTCTCTTCTTCTCTTCTCTCTCTCTCTTCTTCTTCTTCTCTCTTCTTCCTCTCTCTCTCTCTCTCTCCGCAGGGGGTATAAAGGTTATGCACGTTCCTTCTGCGTGTTGTAAACTTTATACTTGGGGTGTGACAGCCCTCCGGTCCCGAGTCGTGGGATTCTGGAGAAATTGGCTGCCAATTCCTTTAGGTTCTCTCTCTTTCGGGAGGGCGGGTGAAGTCTGTTGTACAAACCTGTCCCGTGTGTTACTAGGACCCCTTCCCATCCCACTCTGTCCTTTTAGCTTAGGTTAGGGATGTTCTCCTCTGACTGCAAAAAAAAAGAAAAACTTTTAGTATTGTCTTTTCTCTACTTACGATTAGGACGCTACTGCTATCTCATGCGTGGGAAGAGAGGCTTGGAACCTCTATAAATAACACCATTTAACTTCAGTTGTAGGTAAATATTTAGAGGGGATAATAGCGAGTAGGATTGTTGACCATTTGGATTCTTACAAGCTACTTGGGGACTCCAACATGGGTTTAGACGGCATAGGTCGTGTCTCACCATCATGCTCGAGTTTTTCTACGTCATGTTGAGTGAGTATGATAAGAGTAGGGCGATTGATTAGAAGGCCTTTGATAAGGTACCTCACCGCCGGCTAATGGCCGAAGTGCGCGCGCTGGGTATTGGTGGGGAAGTAGGTAGGTGGATTGGAAACTGGCGAAAAATGCCACAAAGTTAATCCCTTTCGTTAGGCATATGGGCTACAATCGACGCTTACGTGACGCGGGTTCAAAGATGTCGATTTTAGAAGCATGTTTAGTTCAAATGATAACCCAACTCGCAACAATGGTTAGAAGTTGGATTTGAAACGATTTAGGACTAGTATATGTGGGAATTACTTTAACACGTTGATAGTTTAAGATTAAAACCTCGGAAACCTCTGCAGGAGTTCGCTTGCTCGGTCTCTGTGAGCAAGCTAAATATAGAGCTATTTATATATTCTCCACTTTCCTGTAAAATTTCCTTGGCTACTTTTCCAGGGTCAAGGTATTTTCTTCAACCTTTTTCCGTACCTGCCTCTGGCAGGGAGGAAGCGGAGGGTGGGGAGAGAGCCTTCTACTTTTCTATCCAGTTTTCTACTACTGCTAGCATAGTTGAAAGACAAAATTTTCCCTGGCACCCGTTGCTATTGGTACCTCCTCGGTATGGGCCGCAAGGCCTTTTGAGGTACTTCTTTTCCTTGTAACTCCTTGTAACTCTCTCTCTCTCTTCTCCTTCTCTCTCTCTCTCTCTCTCTCTCTCTCGGCTCTCCGAAATAGGAAAGTAGCGTATAGGAGGGCGAAGGCCAATCGTTCCCACGAGAACACTGAAGCGTATGTCCGCCTGTGTAGGGAAGTGAAGGCGAAGGTTAGGCTAGCGAAACGTAACGAAGAACTACGGGTGGCAAGCCTCTGCAAGGGGAACCATAAGGAGTTCTTCAGTTATGTTAATAGTAGAAAGCACATTAGAAGCATGATAGGTCCTTTAAAGGACGGAAGCGGCGTTCTGCGGACCTCCGACGCGGACATCGCTAATGTGCTTAATGAGTACTTTGCGGGAGTGTTCACCAGGGAGGATACCCGCGTCATCCCCGAGCCAGCTGTGAGGCACGAAGGTGCTGGCCTGGATAGTGTTAGATGTACCGCGACAGTCGTTGCTCATAGAATAGACAAACTGAGCGCGTTTAAGGCTCCTGGGCCAGACCAGTTTCTCCCCAGTGTTTTGCGAGAAGTCCGCGACCAGGTGGCTCCCCACCTGGCTACAGTCTTCAACAAATCGTTGGTGATGTGCCAGGTGCCTGGTGACTGGAGGGAGGCCAACGTGACCCCTATCTTTAAAAAAGGGGATCACGAAAGTCCAGGGAACTATCGTCCTATTAGTCTCACTTCAGTTGTAGGTAAATTATTAGAAAGGATAATAGCTGATAGAATCGTTGACCATTTGGATTCCTACAAGCTGCTTGGGGACTCCCAACATGGGTTTAGACGGCATAGGTCGTGTCTCACCAACTTGCTCGAGTTTTTCCACGTCATGTTGAGTGAGTATGATAAGAGTAGGGCGATTGATGTACTTTATCTCGACTTTCAGAAAGCCTTTGATAAGGTACCTCACCGCCGGCTAATGGCGAAAGTGCGCGCGCTGGGTATCGGTGGGGAAATAGGTAGGTGGATTGAAAACTGGCTGAGGAATAGGCGGCAGAGGGTGGTAATTAAAGGGGCTAGTTCGGGTTGGGCCTCGGTCACTAGTGGGGTTCCTCAGGGTTCCGTTTTGGGGCCGCTGTTGTTTATCATTTACATAAATGATATCGACGGTGGCATCGTCAGTCGGATCGCCAAATTCGCTGATGACACCAAGCTTGGGGCCAATGTTGGGACGCCCGAAGCGATCGAGGAACTGCGTGCGGACCTAGGTAGGATAGGAGAGTGGTCCGAAAAATGGCAAATGCCGTTTAACTTGGGTAAATGCAAAGTGATGCACATTGGCTACGCCAATCCCAAGTCGGACTACTCGATGTTGGGTAGTAATATCGAGGTGACTGATTTAGAAAAGGACTTGGGTGTGCTAATTAGCAGCGACCTTAAGTTTACGAAACAGTGCGTAGAGGTGGAAAAGAAAGCCCAGAAACTATTGGGTTATATCAGGAGGCAATTTCAGTTTCGGAACAAGGAGATTGTGCTCTCACTGTACAATTCCCTTGTTCGGCCGCACCTGGAGTATGCTGTGCAGTTCTGGTCGCCCACCCTCAGGAAAGATATTGAGAGGCTGGAGCGAGTGCAGGCGAGGGCCACAAAGTTAATCCCTTCCGTTAGGCATATTGGCTACAATCGACGGTTACGCGCCCTGAACTTGTTTTCGCTTGAAACTCGGAGGCTGCGCGGTCAACTGATCGAAGTTTTCAAGCTCTTACGCGGGTTCAACGATGTCGATTTTAGAAGTATGTTTAGTTTAAATGATAACCCAACTCGCAACAATGGTTGGAAGTTGGATTTGAAACGGTTTAGGACTAGTGTGTGGGAATTACTTTACGTATAAGATCTGTGACACATGGAACAGGTTACCTTCGGAAGTTGTGAACAGTTCCTCTGTGGATCAGTTCAAGAAAAGGGTAGACCAAATCTTGCACACTATTTGAGTGTGTAAAGACATTTAGGACCTCAGTCTGCGGAAATTTCTTTTCCTATAAAATAGTTAATATCTGGAACCAACTTCCCTCTGAGGTTGTTTCCAGTCAAAGTGTAAATCTGTTTACAAATAGGCTAGACAAAGTACTGAACACACTCATAGTTTAAGATTAAAACCTCAGAAAACTCTGCAGGAGTTCACTTGCTCGGTGTCTCTGTGAGCAAGCTAAATATAGAGCTATTTATATATTCTCCACTTTCCTGTAAAATTTCCTTGGCTACTTTTCCAGAGTCAAGGTATTTTCTTCAACCTTTTTCCGTACCTGCCTCTGGCAGGGAGGGAGCGGAGGGTGGGGAGAGAGCCTTCTACTTTTCTATCCAGTTTTCTACTACTGCTAGGATAGTTGAAAGAAAAATAAACTTTTACAAAATTTTCCCTGGCACCCGTTGCCATTGGTACTTCCTCGGTATGGGCCGCAAGGCCTTTTGAGGTACTTCTTTTCCTTGTAACTCCTTGTAACTCCTTGTAACTCTCTCTCTCTCTCTCCTGCAAAACATAATTTGAAGAGGTTTAATTAGCACTTATGAAATGTAAAAGGAAATCAAGGTTTCGATATTTATTCCATTACAAATTTGATACTCACAAATGGATGACTATCCTGTGTGCAAATACACAAAATAATGGAAAGCACCATTCATTTCAGCGTCTATACATATTGTGGATGAGGAAAATTGAGAGTATAAACTAAATAAAGAATGGCACATAACTTATTTCAGTTTGAAAAATTAATGCTATACACTCAAATTATAATAGAAAAATAAAAGTACAATCTATTCGATAGAACAACTATGAATTTACTTGTTTGGATCAATAAAAGAAAGCCACCCCCAAAAGTTTCTAGTAAACAATGCCACCCTAAAAAATGATCAAGTAAACAATGCCACCCCCCAAAATTGCTAAAGTAAAGAATGTAAGTAAAAACACCTTCATGAGTGAGTAATTGTTTATTATTTATTACGGTATGCCCTTGATGATTGGTTAGGTTAATTCATGATATTTTCATTTAAACTAACTAAAATATCACGACTTAACCTAACCTAACCTAAATAACCTACCTACCTAAATAACTTACAGATCAATGAAATAAAGCCACCCCCGACCCGTTTGGGGGTGGCTCTCTTTCATTGATCCACTTGTTTTGACAACATAATTGGTTACACACACACACACACACACACACACATATATATATATATATATATATATATATACTGTATATATTTCACTTGTTTTTGTGCGCATTATATATTTGCATAAAGTAGAAAATTCCTCAGTGAAATTTAACAGCCTAACTTTAAAATTCTATAAATTAAAACAGTTGGTATTAACGTAAGGTAAATTATTTTTTTGGATGTCAAAGACTATAATATATATATATATATATATATATATATATATATATATATATATACTGTCAAAAGTTAAAAATTTACATTATAAATTTCTATATCTTTTTTACACGTTATCTTTTTAACGTTTAATAACGCCGTAATTCATAATTAACAAGAAAATAACGGCTGAAAAAGATGAAAAATAACGAGTTTATATAATGTGTTTGCTTTTAGTCGTTTATTTAAAAAAGAACTTCATAATAAATTCAACTTGAGAATATGTTTTGGCAGTTTGGGTAAATGAATGACCTCGAAAGAGGTCGTCAGACGATGTCCTCCTCAGATAATTCCCCCCACAGAATGGCGAGCATCTTGTCACCTTCGTCCATCTCATTTCCCGCCTCCACTCCGCGCAGTGCCTCCATATCGAATTTGTTCTGCATCTTCCTGACGTCGTTCTTTACGCAGGCGGCCACACGCTGTTTCGCCTCGCATTTGCTCGTTGCACAACGGGAGGCGTCAAGGTCATTCTGTTCAGAGGCTTACATGCCTACATGGAGAAAGTGGAGGGTTTCAGTTAGTCGTATACCGATTAATCGGCATCGGCAGAATCGGCCATTTTGGAGGCAGCGGCATCGAACAAATTTTGCCGATGTTCCTACCGATTCTTTGAAATTTTAAAATTTTCATTCTAGAACAAAATCTATACTTATAGAAAATTCGACATCCAAAAATTACTATTTATGATAATTGATACTCATTTCAAAGTGTAATTATATAAAAATATTCTACATTCACGAAAAGGGCAAAGCGTAATAAGTTGTTAAGTTGCCCATAAATTTACATTTTCTCTAACGAGCTAATCTCTAAATATTATAAACCATTGTAATCTACTCTATATTAATAATAATTCTATACTACGTTGTACTTTATAATTTATATATTAAACCATCTTATTATGTTGACTTTATTTTAAGTATTTTAATAATTTTATAAACCAAAATTGTATATCCATTATTTTATTCAAATAAGTCACCATGGCCTTGAAATTTTAGTGAAAAATGTTACTGTTGTTTACTTTGTTGAAGAAAGAAAATACATTGAACATAAGGAAAAACAATTACTTTAAATATTGGTATTCAATTTATGAAACTAAAATAAAATTATTTTAGCATTTTACTGAATAATAAAACTATTTAACATCATTTTAGCTATGGTATATGAGTAACAAATTCTGATACTGTATATCGTGGAATGAACTAAGGAAAAGCATTTAAACAAATTTGAAATTTAAAAATATGAGAATTAAAAGTTTTCACATTAGATTATAAAGGGTTTTGTAAATATAGACAAAGAATCTGCAGCGGTATCGGCATCGGCAGTTTTTTATGGAATCGGGATCGGCTAAATTTTGGAATCGATACATCACTGGTTTCAGTCTTTATAGACATCTGCATCAGTTTGGTCCTACCTGACTTAAGCAACACTAATTTGACCTAATCTAGCCAAAGCAAAATGTCCTAACGCATCCTAACTTCACTTTGTTCACGAGGAACCACACTACTAAAATGTTTTTCTGGTCAGCAGGGTGAGACTCCTATTAAGGCTATGAATGAAAGGTTTCTTCTTTATGACAGTGTAACCAGGGATCGAATTGAGGGGGGGATGACATCTTGGGGATGGCCCCTTATTAAAATTTTACCATTCGACCACTGAGTGCATCAGTAAGGGAAGGTCATATTATATACTTAATTAATTAAGAAGAAATGCAAGTTTCTTACCGCAAATTTAATGCAGTCCATGATTCCTTCGCTAATGTCGTTCTTTAAGTGCTCGTCCAAATTCAGGCTACTGTAATGGCTCATTAACCCCATCACATTAATGTCAAAAGCGGCGTTGAACTATTTGAAAAAAGAAAGCGATTTCTGATTTTTAGCGTCAGTTACTGCTTGGAAAAATACTCACACTTAAACGTTAGTGAACCCAAATAACGTAACATACTTTCCAATATGATATACAGTAGCGCTCATAAGTATTTGTACAGAGAAATATTTCAGTTATATTCGTTCTTATCTTTTGTACCATGCATAGAATCATAGGCGTACGGCACCTAATCTTTTTGGGGGGAGCTGTTACAAATTTGCCCGAATTTTTAAGTTACAACAAAGAATGTCCGAAATTAGATAGTTAATGTAATTAACTATATATATATTTAGGAAATTAGGATCATCACAGGCTCAGGTTCCCTCACTCCAACACAACTACCACAACTGGAAAAAGAGACCCACTCACAAAGAGAAATCTCAAGCCAAAGGCTATATACAGGTTGCTCAGCTCATCTAAAATTGGTGTGCAGTCTACAAACATATTAAAATTAAGCATTAAGCACAGCCTAAAAAGAGACCCTAATAGAAATCTCAAGTAATTAGTATCAAGTTAGTCATGTCACTAATTAGCTAAATAATAATATACAGCATGTCATTTATAAGGTTAGACTTAATTTACTCGAGTTTGATGAAAGTTTGACCTAGCCTAAATGAAATTATACTAGCAAGTTTAAAGGAATAGACCTAGGGGCTAGGGCTTTATTTATTTAATTTGGCTAATAAGGTATTAGTACCTTACTTAATTACAAAAATTTCAACTTACCAAGTAATTCAATATTCATGATAAGCTTAGAAAGCAATTAACTCACGACAACGATTAGATATTCTTTTGAATTTTTAAGTACTTAATTACAGCTAAGTACTTAATAACAGTTAATAAATAAAAATATGAAATTATCTTATAACTTTCTGATCCTGAATTTATAATATGATCGTGAGTAGAATGCCTGAATGCAGAGCCAGTTTGCCCGAATTCAGCCCCCCCTCAGCCCTCCCGGCTCGTACGCCTATGCATAGAATAGTTATTAAAAGTTTACCGTTCGTTTGGGAAAATGTAACAAATAAAAAATTAGTTTAACTCCAACATATAACGTAAAACATCAAAGAATTTGAGGAAAATAAAAAAGTTAATATGCAAAAGTTTTCGTCCACTTATTTGCAAAATTATTTAATACTGTGTGTGTGTCTACCTTAGGCTTGAGGGATTTTAAAATTTTATCAGTAGTTTTCTGTTTATTGATTAGAAACTGTTGGTAATTCTGAATTTTAAAAATTTTCTGTGAATTTTCATGGAGGGCGGATAACTGCCATTAGTAAGCAATGGGTCTTCGTGGTAAAGAGCTGTCTACAGATCTTAAGAGATCTGTCATTGCTGCACACGAGTCTGGAAAGAGTTATTGGAAGAAAGAAGAACTTCGAATTCCATTTACGATGGTTGCTATAGTTATAAAGGAATGGAAAGGCTTTGGGCTCTTTTCCAAAATCCAACAGTTCTTTATATCAGGTCATCCCACAAGTAATGTCGTTTTTTACGATAGATTAAGTTTAAACTAGTCCTACTCGGTTTAAGCATAAATTTTCCGAAGGTTATAGCTAAGAGGAGATCTATCGTGTTTCGCTACATACTTTACAGACCTTGACCAGTGAAGACGTGTGTTTTGCTTTATGTGAATCTAGGGTAGCCATTTAAAAAGGAGGACACTGCGTATGTGCCGTACGTTAACATAATATATATATATATATATATATGTTAACGTACGGCCACATACGCAGTGTCCTCCTATTTGGAAATGGCCACCCTAAGGACAGAGTGCTCAAAAGGCGGACTGTCCACCTAAAGCCTGACGTCTGGCCACCCTATGTGAACCCCTCATAAACATGGCGGTATCAGAAGAGCATATCAGGCATATAATGCTTTACGAGTTCAAAAAAGGGAATAGTGCTACTGAAGCAACGCGAAACATTCAGGAAGTTTATGGCAACGATATTCTGCATGTGAGGAAATGTCAAAGATGGTTTCAAAAGTTTAGGAATGGTGACTGCTGTTTGACAGATGCAGCACGCTCTGGACGCCCTGCTGAGTTTGATGATGACCTGCTGTTAGCCGCACTTGAAGAAGACTTCAACAACTGTCGAAGAATTGACCCAGAAACTCAATTCATCCCCGTCCACCATCCATCGACATTTGCAACAACGCGGGAAAGTGCTGCCTAAGTTAGGAAAATGGGTGCCACATGAATTGTCGGTCGACAATCTGAGGGTGCGGGTAAACATTAGCACAGCTCTTCATTCCCGTGAACTCCAAGATCCGTTTTTGCACCGTTTAGTGACTGGTGATGAAAAGTGGATACTGTACCAGAATGTTAAGCACCGTCGACAGTGGGTTTGTGCGGGAGAACCAGCGACACCACAGCCAAAACCAAATCTTCACCCTCGGAATGTGTTGCTTAGTGTTTGGTGGGATAAAGGTGATGTAATACACTTTGAAACCTTACCACACGACCAAACAATCACCGCTCAAGTCTACTGTCAACAACTGGATCGATTGAATACTGCACTAAAAGAAAAGAGACCTTTGGTTAATCAGAAAGGAATCGTGTTCCACCACGACAACGCACGTCCTCATACCGCTCGGATCACTTCTGCAAAAATTGGGGAGCTTGGGTGGGAAAAACTTCCACATCCTCCATATTCTCCAGACCTTGCGCCTTCAGATTATCATCTCTTCAGGAGTCTGCAAAACTATCTTGACGAGAAACAGTATACTTCTTTAGATGACCTGCACACCAGTCTTTGTACGTTTTTTGCCTCAAAACCATCTGAATTTTATAAACATGGCATTGAAAAGCTTGTAGGACGTTAGCAGAGTGTTATTGATTCCGATGGAAAATATATACTAGATTAAAAACTTTCAGTTGAGTTTTTTTGTCCTTCAAATTCCGATCTAAAAAAACGACATTACTTATGGGAAGACCTGATATCTAGAAAGTTACATTATTATGCGGTTTTGCGTGCTGAGTTCAAAAAAGTTATTCTTTTTTTTTGAGAAATGAAAAATAAAAAAGTTACAGATTTTTATTTATAATGTTAGGTCTTCTTCTTTGTCGGCAGCATTTTCCCACGCCTAAGTGGGGTCGCTGTTCCTAATCCGCCTTCGCCACTCATTTCTGTCCAAAGCCACATCCGCCGCCAGATTTCGCTCCCTCATATCACCTTATCACCTTCCACACACTCACTCTCTCCATCTCATTCTCGGTCTTCCCCTTCTCCTCCTTCCAGGTGGTTCCATCTCCATAACTCGTCGCCCAACACATTCCTCCTCACTCCGCATTACATGTCCACATCATCTAAGCCTTCTTCTCTCTTGAGCTTTCTTTGACACCTCTATTACTTTCGTCGTTCCACGAATAAATAAATTGATTTCTAATTTTATCTCTTCTCGTAACCCCACACATCCATCTCAACATCCTCATTTCTGTGACATCCATCCTTTTCCCAAGATTCTTCCTCATAGGCCACGTTTCCGCGCCATACAACATTGCAGGCCTCACTACCACCTTAAATACCTTCCCTTTCAATTTCAGTGATATTCTTTTATCACGCAGTACCCGAGACACCTTCCTCCAATTATTCCATCCTGATTGTACTCTATTATTCACTTCCCTTGCCAGCTCAACACCATCCTCTACTTACGATCCCAAATATTTAAAACTTTCCACCTTCTTCACCACCTCATCTTGGAGTCGCACCTCATCTCTCTGCCCCTGTCCCTCATTGTACTTCATGTACTCTGTCTTCTTTCCTACTAATCTTCAAACCTCGGTTTTCCAGTGCTGCCTTCCACCTTTCCAGCTCCCTCTCCACCTCCTCTCTGCTCTCTGCACACAAAACCACATCGTCGGCAAAGAGCATACACCATGGCACCTGCTCCCTCACCTCCTCCATCATTACATTCATAACAATGTCGAAGATGCATGGGCTCAGGGCCGATCCCTGATCGACACCAACTTTCACTTCGAAACCTTCCGTCAATTCTGCGCTACATCGTATTTGAGTACGTGACCCCTCGTACATATCCTGCACCAACCTCTCATACTTCTCCGCAGGGCCACCGAGAGGGCGGGGAAGCCGGGTTAAATCTCCGGGGCCCGGACCTCTAGGGGGCCCGGAAAGGGGGGGGATAAAATCTAAAAATATTAATAAAGGAACTGATTAAATAACAGAGAGGAAATATAATTAATGAACATACATTTTATAGAGATTATAATACTGTATGTTTTGAATAGTGACTTGGACATATAATCAGTTTGTTGTTATGTACACAAAAAACATTCATAATAAAATACTGAGTAAACAGGGGACGCATATACCAATCCTTCCACGGGGCCCGTGGCAGCTCTCGCCGGCCCTGCTTCTCCGGCACTAATTTTTCCCTTAAACACCTCCACACCTCTTGCCTCGGTACTCTGTCATACGCCTTCTCTAGATCTATGAACACTATATGCAACTCCCTCTGCCCCTCTCTATATCTTTCCATCAACTGTCTAAGTGCAAAAATTTCATCCGTTGTCCCTCTTCCCGGCATGAAGCCAAACTGCTCTTCCGCTGTGCTTATATGATAATAAAAACCCACTCTAATAGACAGAGTTTATTTCCACAACAGTTTCGATGCCCACTGGCATCCTCTTCTGTATCCACTACACCAAGGTCCTCGATCAATCGGAAGTCGTAATTCTCCTACATATGAGCGGAATCGAATGCCCTGAGGGGGCACCTTCTCATGCCGTACATACAGTATATACATTTTTCATTTGTTCGTTCTTTCTCCTCTTCTTGTGCGGACGCTCTTCTACACAAGCGTCGTTCTTTACATTAGTTATACTGCGTGTTGTTTGCAGTTAAAATGTATATATATATATATATGTATATATATATATATATATATATATATATATATATATATATATATATATATATATATATATATATATATATATATAAATATATAATTACTATTAATATTATTAAAATGTTTATTAAAAATTATTATTAAAAATTAATGACTGGTGTAATAAAGTGATAATGTATGACTCAAGATATCTTTAAAATTTGATGTCGAACATGTTGACCATGGCTGCGCCAAGTGAACGTCAACCTATGTGATTCATTTGATAGCATAATTCCATCTCGGATCACTAATTGGAAACTTTGCTGTCTATGCCAAGAAAATCGGAATGATAAGTTGACATGCCCAGCTGAAAATAGGTATAAAGGTGTGTACAAAACATTGTCTGAAAATTTGACAGCATTTGATGTAATCAAAGAGTTGCCATTTCCTATGAATATTAGGCGTTTGATTGATGGTTCAGGTATAGAAAGTACGTTGTTGAAGAATAAGGCTGTCATTCATGGAAATTGCAGGAGAAAATGTAATGCCCAAAAGCTTGATCGAGCAAAGAAACGGGTATTAGTGAAGTCAAAGTGTTCTAATGAGGAAGTTCCCAGTCCAAAAAAGACAGCAGTAGTTTTGTTTCATCTTTCAATCGTGAGCAGCCCCAGTGCATATTGTGTGATACTGAATTGAAGGCAAAACTTATCAAAGCATCAACTGATGATATTGATATCACATTCAGAAACTTCGCCACAAAAACCAACAACTCCCAACTGTTAGCAAGACTAGCTACTGCATCTAATATGCATGCCATGGATGCATATTACCATAAGACCTGCCACACAAAACTATACACCCTTGCCCGTTCAGCTGATCGACAAGCAGCATCAGTCAAATCTGAAACTTGTGGTAATAGTAGCAATCCACCAACATCTTTTGAGGCAATAGCTTTTGCTGAGTTAGCTGCTTATGTTAGTGAGTGTAAAGGACAAGTTCGCAAATCGAGGGAACTTTACAAGCTCTATGACGAAAGGTTGACACAATTGGGGTGTACCAGCACATCCACACGCAATTCTACAAGACTGAAGGTGCGCTTGATGGAAAAATTGCCAGGATTAGTTGCTCAACCTGCAGGAAGAGACGTGTTGATTACGCATAACGATACCGTTGGATCTGTGCTGTCTCATTCCAGCGAAACCACCTTGTGCGATGACGAGGGGGATGATCTTCGTTAAAGCAGCAAATATACTGAGGAGGTACATCTTTGAGAATCCGCTAGGGGCTTTCTTAGGTTCGTTGGTGGACGACTGCCTCCTCAAATCTCTCTCTCCTCTACTGTTTGCATTCATGAAAATGACATTATTGGCCTTAGTATTATAACAGAACTCCAGTGAGGGTGCTAGGGCTAAGGTTGCGTGTGCGTTGCCTCACCTTATCATCCACAATACTGTAAAGCGTGTTGTTAAGCCTACCAGTAATGAGAAGCGTCATTCCAAAGAACGTAAAACATCCACACCCCTCTTTGTTGGGGTGAAATTGCAAAACCAGGGTCGGTCAAAGCAGCTCATAAATCACTTCTCATCTCTTGGGCTGTCAATATCTTATGATAGAGTATCGGAGGTCTCGTTGGATTTGGCAATTGGTGTATCCAACTAATTCCGCCAAGGTGGTGTGGTTGTTCCCACGAATATGCGAAGAAATGTCTTCACTACGGGTGATGTGCATAATATCGATCAAAAGAAACGATCACATCTGTCCCGTTCGGAGTTCCATGGTACGATGATATCCTAACAAATCATCTGAGCATTCTAACGAGGGAGGCGAGCGTGACGTCTGTGCCGTTAATGCTGATACTCCCAGTGATCGGAAAAATCTTACTCTACCAGCTTCCTATGCTGTAGTACCCCTAACTGAACTACCCAACACAGATATTTTCATGACCCCTTACAATGACCCGGTTGTTCCAGGAGCGTCCATAATCCCAGGGTCCAACGTGAAGGAGGAGGCCTGGTTAGCCCATGTGTCTCACATACTGGACAAGGAGAGAATTGAGGTGGGAGGCGTCATAACCTGGTCAGATTATAACGCTAGCCTTCAGAAAGACAATGTGCGCCCTCGCGCAGAGATCGGGATTTTACCACTCTTTGTAGAGAAAGCGTAATCCCCATCCATGATCAAACATTCAATGGAGCTTGTAAAAGATGGAATCGACTTTTTAAATCCAGGGCAAACCCCCGTCATTGGCATGGACCAACTATTATATAGTCTGGCAAAACGAATCCAATGAAAGTACCCAGAGCAACTTCGTGAAGACAAATACGTTGTGATGATGGGAGGGCTTCACATTGAGATGGTGCTGCAGGAGATCCTCGGCAACTGGCTTGATGGCTTAGGGTGGGATCACGCGTTGGCTGAAGCAGGCGTTTTATCACCTTGTCGTGCTCATTCGGCGTTGAGTGCCTCTAACGTGAAAAGAACTCGATATGCACACCAAGTGTCCCTTGCTGCCCTTCACATATTGAGGGAAGAGGTGTACTCAATGTCACAAGGACACGCAGCATATCCAACAGTCCAATGCTGGATACAGACAAAGGATCTCCAACTAATGTACTGCAGGTTCATCAGGTCTCAGAGAGAGGGGGAGATTTCGAACTCTATGTCCAAGTGCTTGGTGAGATAATCCGGGGACTTCGATATACATGGACTGCGCACGCAGACACTTTGGCTCAGAGTGGCGAGCCAGAGGAGGCCTAGCCTTCTTTGGCCCAAAATGTGAGTACTTTGCAAAAATGGGTAAAACATGTCTAATTATGGTACATAAATATATCGATATATGTTTAACATATGTGTGTGTGTCTGTATGTGTGTGTATGTGTGTGTGTGTGTATGTGTATTTATATTGTATTGTGTATTTATGTGTGTATTCAGATTGCATTGAAAGACGTTTCGGTTGGTACCGACAACTAAATGTTACTAATTATTATGCCAATGTAAGACAATTCCTTGAGGCGGAAAAAACAATAAGACTCAGAAGTTTAATAAAATTCTCCAACTTCAGTATGTCAGAAATAAAAGATGTGTTTGAAGGGAGCAATTGTGCTAAGGAACAGCAAATAGGTACTGATGCTATGGTACTTTTTGAAAGCACTGAGTTTCAAATTGAATTAGAAAGTGTTTCACCTGACGACAATGCAATTCTATTTTATATTTCTGGGTACAGTGCCAGATCAATCAAAAAGACACTAAAATGCTCTTCTTGCTGTCAACTTCTTGTCAAAGATGACACAATTCCTACAGTAAATATTGAGATTCCAACAGAAGGAGTGAGTGAAAGTGATACAACTAAAAAAAAAAGAAAGTTTCTTGAATGCAATAAACCGTGGTGGTTTATGTAATCCTTCTGACATAGTGTTTGTAACAGCAGTTAATGCCTATGAGCTTTATCTGCAAATCTTCAAGAATAATTGTTTGAGATCACAAATCTTAGGATTCGAAAATCCTAGAGCAGTTTTTGTTAAAATTTTTGTTGAAAAGATTGCAGAAAATGAAAACACAGAAACATTGTGTAATATTAAATGTGACATTGGTCATAACTTCAAAAAGTGTGTTGAAAAAGTTTCCCTAACAATATTTAATATTGGTGCAAAAAATTATGTTAGTGAAGTGAACAGCCAAATTCATGCAGAACGGAAAAGAAAGCCGGCTACTAAGGATGATAAACAATCACCAAGTGTGAAAAAGATTGCTAAATTGCAATCTGATAAAATGTAATTACAAATGTAAGTGGCATTTTTATTAAAATTAGTGATCTTAAATTGTTTTTTTTAAATGTTCCGTTTTTGCAATATAGTTCAAAATAATAATATTGACATAGGTGTGTCCGGGGACATCGATACCCCCCCCCCCTTAGGCAATGTTGAGTGGCTAGAATGTTGTTTTTTGTTCTTAGGTATGTTTAAAAACATGGTATGAGTCCATTATAACACATTTTTTAACTTATTTGCAATCTTTCGATTTTGAACCCTAGGCCTCCTCTGGCCCACCCTAAAATCGCGTGTCGAGTCCATGTATATCGAAGTCCCCGGATAATCCCATGGTGTTTCGCTCTCCACCATCCAAACTACGCACGGTGGCTGCCAATACACATGAAAGACCTCATGCAGTTGAAGGACACACATCCAACAGTGTACCACGAGTTTATGAAGGGCAACTTCATTGTACAGAGGTCAGAGAACCGGTATTCCATGGTGGCGAAAGACCAATCACATGAACACTCAAACGGTCACATCAAGGGAGATGGAGGTTCATCTGGCCTTTACGACGAGCCGATTGCCCTCCTCATATGAATGCTAGCTTCTCCTCAGCGCGCAGGCATCATCCCCACTTATGAGGACTTCATGACATGGCACCACACGTCGAGCTCCTCCTCCCATCACGAAGAGGCACAAAGCCTCCAGATTCGTTTTCACAGTGACGTAGTCTCTGATGCGAGTCCTAAAAGAGCATGGCAACCCATTCAGTGACAAGTTCTTACCTTACTACCCTTGACACTAAATTGGTCATGGATGCATGTGTGACCAACTCGTTAAGAGGTGCTCATGAGATCGGATCTGCCATGCACAATGATTTCGTCAAGACACGCTTCATTGATGCCTCAAAGGCCATCACTGAAACTATCCAGCGTAAAGGACTGAACACGTTCAAAAAAGTACCTGACAAACAGAACAATGCAAAAGGTCAAGCTCTCAAACACAACTCAGCTTTGGTCACTCAGTTGTTCCTATCTGTGCAATCACGACCAGATGCAGATATTGATGAGTTTTTCATGTATGAAAATCAAAAAGAACCCCCATCATTAGCTGTTGCTGGTCGTTTGCGAACTGGTACGAAGTTCGATCTCCTGAAATGCTTCGAGAAGGTCAATGAAAAACCAGATGGAGATTCAACAGTGAAAATCTTCGATGGTCCTGCTGTAATCCATTTTATTCAACCCGCCCAAACCGTGAGCACGATCGGTGAATATATGGAGAAGAAACTAGTGCCATTTGCAAGATCTCATGCCTCTGGTTGTGTGGATCGTATGGACTGGATATGGGATATCTACCCTGAGAGAAGCCTGAAAGACCAAGCTCATGAGAATCGAGGAGATGGTCCAAGGAAAAAAATTGACTCCAAGACTCCCATCAACCGAAAAGAGTGGAGTGCCATCCTCAAAAATGCAGAAAACAGAACAGAACTCTTCACACTCGTGAGTAAGCGGTTAAATGAGGAAGACCTGGGTGTGCAACTCATCACAACACAAGAGGAAAAGATCCTCACACAACCACCCTGTGACACGGAGGGTCTGGAACCGTGTAACCATCAAGAAGCTGACACGAGGATGATCCTCCACCTCAAACATGCAGCTCAGCACGGCCATAACAAAGCATACCGCTGCACAGTGGACACTGATGTCGTGGTTGTCGCGATCTCATCGTTCCCTGAACTGTCATTGTCTGAACTATGGGTGGCTTTTGGGACTGGAAAACACTTCCAATGTCTCCCCATTCACATGCTAGCGTCGCAGTTCGGCCCAGAGTTGGGACTTGCGCTTTCCTTATTCCATGCACTGACAGACTCGGACACTACATCGCACTTTGTAGGAGTTGGCAAGAAGACAGCATGGGAAGTGTGGAAGCTTTTTCCGGAACTCACGGATAGCCTCTTCGCAATATTGCGTGATCCTGACTGCTTCACCATGGAATCTGTACCTATGCAGGTCATCGAACGTTTCACTGTCCTACTTTACAGTAAGTCTTGTGGAGCTACTACCGTGAACCAAGCCCGGAGGGAGATGTTCTCACGAGGGAGTAGAACCCTCGACAATATCCCACCTACCCAGGCAGCTCTATTTCAACATGTAAGACGAGCCATTCCTTAGGCAGCTTTCATTTGGGGTCAGGCGCTGCGGCTTCATCAAGAGATCACTGATCCTACTGACTGATGGATGTTCTCAGCTCAGAAGGAGTTGGTGCCGTTCTGGACGACACTTGCAGATATCATTAAGGCTTGCGCGATCCTTCGACACTGTGGATGTAAGAAATCATGCACTAGCAACTGCAAATGCAACAAAGCGCACTTACACTGCACCTCCTTATGCCACTGCCAAGGTGCTTGTTTTAACAATGATGATCTTACTTAGTGTTCTCATTGTATGATCAGTTTTGACACCGTCCCTGTGTCATAACTTGATGATCTTGCCCAATGTTCTTGATTAGTTTTGTTAACTGTAAATATAACCACTTTCAGATGGGCGGAGGTTGGGGAAAATGATTGGTGGGGAGCATAACGCGTTGAGTCCTCGTCCCACACCCTGGAAACACACTTGACTATCGAATAATGATTAAATTTGCAGTCAGACAGTGTGGCTAAAACGCGTTAATCTTTAATTTGCCGGTATCGCTCTTATTCTCCATACGTTCACACAGGTTACAGTGATAATTCAACTTCAAACCAAACAACCGCAACCGCGCGGTTGTGACTTCCTGACAACAACAACCGCAATCGCGGAGCTATGAAATCTGACAGAAACGAGTCCAATATCATTAAATTTGGCTCAGCTGTTTCAGAGATAGAGCGATATAGGTGTTTTAGGGTAAAAAATTACCTTGACCATGACTTACTATGTGACCTTGACCTCGAAACATTCCGAAACATAGTTAGATTGATCAGGCATCCTCAAAAGTATAAGAAACGAGCCCAAGATCATCAAAATCGGCCCAGTAATTCCTGAGATATGGCATTTTATGGTTTTAGCTGTGGAATCGAGACAGCCATTTTGAAGTTGCTTAAAATGGCCGCCAGAGTGAGGTCCCAGCGTGTCCCCAACCTGGACATGTTTCTATATGGCTAAAGGTAAATTCATGCCAAATTTCACATTTTCTGCCAGATCTGAACGTTTTTTGCATTTATCCACCCCACTAGATCCAGGCTTTGGAATAATGAAAACTGTACCAAGGTGTGGACGACCTTACAAGATTTCAGAATGTACAGCTAGACGGATTGAAAGAATGGCTGTTGCGAATCCACGAATGACTGCAGTCTGCAGGTGATATTTGCCAACCATTAAGACTGCCTAAGATCGATGTCCATCCCTCTACTGTACGTCGTACATTCAGAAAGAATGGTCTGCATGGATGAGTTGCACGAAGAAAACCTCTGCTACAAAAAGCGCAAAAAGAAGCTCGTTTAAAGTACGCCATGGATCATCAAAATGATGGATTTGCATTCTGGAAAAAAGTTCGCTGGACAGACGAGACCAAAATTGAATTATTCTGGAACAACAAACGACGGTATGTTTGGCGAAAATAAAATACTGCATTCGAGGAAAGCACAGCCTTCCTACGGTTAAACATTGTGGTGGTAGTTTACTTGTTTGGAGATGCTTTAGTGCTTCTGGTCCAGGAAAGCTTGTCATCAACTGAATCTTGAATTCGAAGAAATATCAGGAAATTTTAGAGGAAAATGTATTGCCTTCAGTTTGTGAGTTGTGAATGGGTCGCAATTGGGTACTGCAACAAGATAATGATCCAAAACATAAAAATGAAAGCACTATAAAATGGCTTTACCAAAAGAATTTCAAGCTTCTCAAGTAGCCAAGTCAAAACGCAAATCTCAATTAATCGAGAATTTTTGGTTTGATTTGAAAAAAGCTGTCCGCGAGAGAAACTTTGACTCTGAATGAATTGCAACAATTCTCTTTAGAAGAATGGGCTAAAATTTCTACCGAGAGATGTCGAAACATTGTAGAAAAATACCCAAAACGAATCATTAAAGTCATTTAAGCAAAAGGTGGACACGCAACTTATTAAATAATTTTGTAAGTAAATGTACGAAAACTTTTGGATTTTAACTTTTTTTTATTTTCCTCAAATTTTTTGATATTTCACATTATATGTTCGAGTTAAACTAATTTTTTTATTTGTTACATTTTTTCAAACGAACCGTAAACTTTTCATAACTATCCTATGTAAGGTACAAAAGATAAGAACAGAATATAACTGAAATATTTTTCTGTACGAATACTTATGAGCGTCAGTGTACGTGTCAAAAACGAACACAACATGATGGCGTGAGTTCATCATACCCAAAACATGTATCCGATTATCCGATAAATTTTCGTGACCAGCGTTAAATAAAAACTTTGGATCAACGAAAGAAAGCCACACCCAAAAGTTTCTAGTAAACAATGCCACCCCCGAATTGTGTCAATGAATGAAAGCCACCCCCGACCCGTTTGGGGGTGGCTTTCTTTCATTGATCCGTTAGCCTTATAAGGCTAACTAACGAAAATATCACGACCTAACCTAACCAATCGCCCTTGACGACTGGTTAGGTTAGGTCGTGATATTTTCGTTAGTTAGCCTTATAACTAACTACCTACCTAAATAACTTACAGATCAGTGAAAGAAAGCCACACCCGAAATGTGTCAATGAAAGAAAGCCACCCCCGACCAGTTTGGGGATGGCTTTCTTTCATTGATTCAAAACTTTCCTTCTCTGTTTCAAATTTCAACGGAGGCGAACAATATAAAAAAAATTCCCCATCTAGAAATTTATTCATGTTATCACGATTTTTTTGGTTTTCAAACGGAGACTGTTTACTTTCTATTAGTTTTTCCTCCAAAATGTGGGTTTTGAGAACGCGAGCAATTTTGCTTTCCGCGTGTGTTCTCTTTCCGCGTTAATTAAATGAATAGGTGAAGTTTCTCCCAAAATACGTGTTGAAAGATAGAAACGGCAGTAACAGAGAAAGAAGAGAAATAGGGAATATAAAACCAGAAAGAGAAACATTGCTTCAACTGCACAACCACTTCCATATATCGTATAAAGAACTTCTTCGTATCTCATGATGAAGTGTAATTGAACATTGCAACGTTCTTCCCAGTTTCGAACTTTGAAGTTAATTTTATTCCGAGAATATAAAAAACGACACTTAGAATCCTTACCACATTCAAGCTCTTAAATATGCACGTGAAATTTCCATTCTTCACTTGAATCTTCTGATAAATGTCTTTGATCTTCTCGTCATAAATCGGTGGTTCACTCTCTCGTTTCTGATGAAAAATAAAACACCTTAAAGCGGCAGATAAAATTAGTTATTTATTCTTTCTAGAAAGTTATACGAAATTATATATATATACAGTATACACAGACATTAAAAACAACGAATATTGACGGTTATATTTGAAAACTTCGTATCAAAACTCAATTTTACGAAAACCTGACAAATTTCTAATGTAAGGAATAATATATAAGTTTTAAAAGTGTAAAGAACAGAAGTGGATTCTAAATATTTGCACATTTATGTGCGAACACGAATTAAAGAAAAAAAACAAAAACAAACAAACTGTATTTGGGGTGAGATGACGCTTTCAAGGTTTTGGAATATGACCGTCAATATGGCAGGGAAAGGGATAATTAAAATAAAATAAATTACAAGTAACGAGTGTAGTTTTTGTTAAAGGACATTTCAAAAGAGGATAATCCCGTTCTAATAGGAATATATATATATATATATATATATATATATACGGGCTACGTCGTGGCAGATGTCGTAACAACGCTTCCCGAAGATCAGCGAAGTTAAGCGACATTGGGTCTTGGTAGTAGTTGGATGGGAGACCGTCCTCTGCGCCCAGATTATGTAGCGACCCGTCGTTCAGATCCCACGTAAAACTGTAGGTCCCCTCCGTCATATGACCTTAGATGTTGCGAAGGAGGTTAAACAAACAACCCCCCTTAAAAATACATATATATATATATATATATATGTTAAACACAGACTGTGCATGGAACAAGGAACTCTTCTGGGAAAGTTAAATCCACTATAGTTTGAATAAGTAATGGTAAATGACAAACACTATAGTGTTTTTCCTTTTCATGATGTTAGCCCGACGTGGGCAACGGGCAAAGAGGCCCCAAAATATAGCTTCCCTCACCAGCTATCTGCCAAATATGATAGATAGGATCCAACTTTGGGACAAGATCTAGCGTTTAAAGCAGCCTAGCCTCACTATATCTAGAACCTCAATATAAGCAAAAAACTCTCTGAATCCACGTCGGATTGAACACATCAAAGAAAAAGGAGTAACTATTGTATTTTTAGCCAAAAACCAAATTTTAAACCTCAACTGGGAATTGAACGTCCACTTTTCAAGGCATATATATATATATAATATATATATATATATATATATATATACAGGGGTTAGATAAAGTAATATGAACACCCGCCGATTTCACCGGTTATCTTTACGGACTGCTCAGACACAAAGTAAACGGTCAAATGACTGGCAAACCTATTTAAATACGTAACAGAGAGTGTATACGTCATGTTATAACCCTCACGTTGTTTTTACAGATCTGAGTGAATTATGAATTAGCAGTTATGAAAGACCTGTCAGACTTCCAAAGAGGGCAAATTGTCGGAGCGCGGATGGCTGGTGCATCGGTGACGAAAACCGCTCAGATGTTCAATGTATCCAGAGGAACTGTCTCTATGGTCATGTCTGCATACCAAAACCATGGAAAGACAAGCACCGACAAATGCAATAGTGGACGCAAGAAGAAGCTGTGTGATCGAGACCGCCGGGTGCTAAAGCGCAGTGTGGCAAAGAACCATAAGACCACAGCTCCAAAAGTGACTGCAGAGCTTAACCAGCATCTTGCAAGCCCGGTATCGACCAGAACTGTACGTCGCGAGCTCCATGGAGCTGGATACCATGGGAGGGCTGCAATTGCCAAACCCTTCCTTTCGCACATCAACATTGAGCGGCGCAGAAAATGGTGTAATGACCATAAGAATTGGTCAATGGACAGGTGGAAGAATGTAGTCTACTCCGACGACTCCTCCTTTACGCTATTTCCATGTTCCGGTCGAGTTTACGTCTGGAGACAGCCTAAAGATGCTTATGACCCCGACTGCCTGACCCCAACCGTTAAGCATGGGGGCGGATCTGTGATGGTTTGGGCAGCAATATCGTGGAATACTCTTGGCCCAGCTGTAGTACTGCATGGTAGGGTTAACCAGGTCCATCCCATGGTCCAAACGCTGTTTCCCAATGGCGGCGCCGTCTTCCAGGA
Source organism: Bathynomus jamesi (assembly GCA_023014485.1). Taxonomy (NCBI): domain Eukaryota; kingdom Metazoa; phylum Arthropoda; class Malacostraca; order Isopoda; family Cirolanidae; genus Bathynomus; species Bathynomus jamesi. Next base: position 29,479 of record JAJOZX010006125.1, read on the forward strand.
TGATAATGCACCAATCCACACCGCTGGGGTCGTTAAAAACTGGTTTGAAGAGCATGTTAGTGAAGTAGAACGCTTGGAATGGCCTCCACAATCCCCGGATCTTAACATTATCGAGCATCTGTGGTGTCAGTTGGAGCAGCAGGTCAGAAGCCGATTCCCACCACCGGCGTCTTTGGAGGAACTGGAGCAGGGTTTGCTCGAAGAATGGCTCAGGATTCCTCTAGCCACTGTCCAAAAGCTGTATGAATCAATTCCCCGACGCATTGCAGCTGTTATTGCCGCTAAAGGAGGACCAACTCCATATTAAGAATAAAAACCGCCATTTATCAAGGTGTTCATATTATTTTGTCCAACCCCTGTATATATATATATATATATATATATATATATATATATATATATATATATATATATATATATATATATATATATACATTATAAATGCAAACACGCAGTATAATTAACGTAAAGAACGACGCTTTGTATAGGAGAATTATCCGCGCAAGATGAGAGCGAAAGAACGAAACAAATGAAAAAATGAGGTAACCACTCGGGAATCGAACCCGGGATCTTCCGATTGCCGGTCAGATATGATAACCATTACACCACGGGCCTCACTCAATCAAATGTCGTAATTCCTCTACATGCGCGCAGAAACCAATGCCCCAAAGGGGCACCACCCGCATGCCGTAACATTATATACATTATAACTGCAAACACGCAGTATAATTAACGTAAAGAACGACGCTTTGTATAGGAGAATTATCCGCGCAAGATCAGAGCGAAAGAACGAAACAAATGAAAAAATGAGGTAACCACCCGGGAATCGAACCCGGGATCTTCCGATTGCCGGTCAGATATGATAACCATTACACCACGGGCCTCACTCAATCAAATGTCGTAATTCCTCTACATGCGCGCAGAAACCAATGCCCCAAAGGGGCACCACCCGCATGCCGTAACATTATATACATTATAACTGCAAACACGCAGTATAATTAACGTAAAGAACGGCAATCGGCAACCGGCAATCGGAAGATCCCGGGTTCGATTCCGGGGTGGTTACCTCATTTTTTCATTTGTTTCGTTCTTTCGCTCTCATCTTGCGCGGATAATTCTCCTATACAAAGCGTCGTTCTTTACGTTATATATATATATATATATATATATATATATATATATACCTTACTGGATTTCATATGTAGCACTAATTGTTGAAAAGATTAGGTTAGTTTTCAGTTTTTAAATTTTTTTTTTAAGTTTCACTTTTATGTGAATATTTTGGTTACGTGTACGTAAGTTTTCAAGACTCGTAATCTTCGTCTGATAGATGTGCGATTTGATAAAGCCCCATGCAAAGAAATCTAAAGGGGTTAAATCTGGTGATCTCGCTGGCCAAGGTCTGTTGCTTCCGCGTCCGATCCAGCGATTTGGAAAATGTCCATTTAGATAATCCTGAACAATTTTGGCATAGTGACAAGGAGCACCATCATGTTGATAGACGACGGGATAGGATTGTTAGTACCGTCGTCTATCAACATGATGGCGCTCCTTGTCACTAAGCCAAAATTGTTCAGGATTATCTAAATGGACGTTTTCCAAATCGCTGGATCGGACGCGGAAGCAACCAAAGACCTTGGCCAGCGAGATCACCAGATTTAATCCCTTTAGATTTCTTTGCATGGGGCTTTATCAAATCGCACGTCTATCAGACGAAGATTACGAGTCTTGAAAACTTACGTACACGTATACGAAATGCTGCAGATAACATAACCCCGCAAATGCTCCAGAATGTGTTTAGAAATGCTGCGGAACGATTTGAGCTGTGCAGGGATACTGATGGGCGTCACGTCGAATCCTACTCTTAATTATTTAATAAATGTTACCACTTTATCATTTTATGATTGAATTCCATATAATTTCCAAGTGCTTCACAAAAATAGATCCCGACTTTATGTACACCCTGTACTGCATTACAGCATGGGGTAGCTAAAAGAAATATATAAGAGATCCTTTAGAAGTAATTCATAAAAAATGTCTGCGAATTCTCTCGAATAATGACAAGAGACGAAGTCACATTTCCTCAATGTTTAAAGAATTAAATATTTTAAAACTAAATGACTCGTACAAATTCAATGTTGCTGTCAATATGTTCAAAGTTATCAACAAAAATCAATATACATCACCCCTATCAAATACACCACCATCGTTAGAACACCAGACTGCCCAGGGATTTTATACACAAACCTAACCATACAATAGAAACTGCAGGAAATACACTCTGTTTCAAAGAAGCAGATGTATGGAATACAATTCTTACAAATATCAGGCAGGCTTCATCACTAAATGCATTTCCAAAATCTCTAAAAAGCACCTCATTAGCTCCTGTTAATTTATAAGTTCACTGCTACCATTTTATAATTAACTATTTAAAATATGCTAATTTCATTAAGCATTTTTAATTTCGTAATCTATTCTTTTTTATATTTTTTATTCAGCATCATTTATTTTCCACTAAATATACAGTACAATAACTCATTTAATTTAAATTATGTAACATTTTGTAAACTTTATATCGTATTTATTATTATTATTATTATTATTATTATTATTATTTGTTGTCACTACATATTATTATTACTTGCCACTTTTATTTTTTTATGTAATAAATAAACTAAATGCCATCAATTTTGCCTAAAAAGCCTCCATGCTTCCAAGGGCATATTCAGATAAGAGTACTGTACTGTAAATATATTAATGTCATCTCAACTACCTAAAAATTGTAAAACTCTGTCACTTTTATTCTATTCTGAATAAAGTTTTTGAATATGAATTTGAATGTGAAATTAAATATGGTGCTAATTGTAATATATAAACTCACGAGCACGCCAACTTCAGAATTCTCGAATTCCTTTACGGAGGTCAGGAACTGGATGAAAGATCTACATTCTCCAACCCCTAATATTTTTCTCTGTGGTGATTTCAATTTTACATTTATGAAATATAAAAGAATAGGAAAAAATATATGTATACACAAAGACAAAGACGGGGGTACACAGGAAGACCAGGAGCAGGCAAAAATGCTTCTCGCTCTCGCCGATGAATTTATGTTAACACAAAAAATAATGAAAAACACAAGAAAAAACCACTGCCTAGATTTAGTATTAACAAACAACAGCAACCTAACTGATAACAGAAATATCCCCAACTATAATATCACATCACAACATTATTGAAATAACAACCAATATAAAAACAACAGGAAAGGAAACAACACGCGCTATAGAAAGAAGCAAATTAGAAATTTTTAATTTTCACTCCAAAGCTATAAACTGGGAAGATATTGCATCCAGCATGGAAGTAATAGACTGGAAAACCATCTTTAAAGCCAAGACAACTGAAGAGATGCTAGTTACCTTAAAGGAGAAGACGCTGGAAATTGTGGAAAGACATGTCCCAAAAATACAACAAAGAGGAAAGAAAAGCAGGTTCAAGAGACAAAAGAAGTCACTGTTCCGCAAGAAAAAAAGAGTGACTGTAAAATTAAGAAATTGCAAAGAAAAACAACATCAGAAAAATATTGAGTGATAAATTGGAGAGTATAAATTGTGTCATACAGGATCTAATTGAGAAGCATACAGAGAAAGAAGATGACGTTATAGAAGCGATAAAGGTTAACTCAAAGTACTTCCATAGTTTTGCAAAAAGGGAGTCGAAAAATCACGCGACTGTCGGACCTTTGAAAAATTAAAATGATGTTTTATCCGATGATCTAAAAGAGTTATCTGAAATATTAAGAGCTCAGTATGAATCATCTCTCAGCATCCCAAAAACTGATAAACTAATATGCGATAGAAACGCGTTCTTTGAAGAAGAAATACAAGAGGAACGCATAACGGACTTCGACTTTACAACAGATTATATTACACAAGCTATAGGGAAACTAAAAGGACACTCGGCGGCATGCCTGGACAAATGGAATGTCACACTGATCAAACACTGCAAGAATGAAATCGCTAAGCCCCTATATTGGATATGGAAACGGTCACTAGACATGGGAGAAATACCGAGCATCCTGAAGAGAGCAAACATAGTTCCAATATATAAAGGAGGAAATCGATCCGAGGCCAAAAATTATAAGCCAGTGTCGCTTACATCTCATCTCACTAAAATATTTGAAAGAATTGTTAGACAAAAAATCTATGACTTTTTAGAAACTCAGAAAAAATTCAATGATAACCAACACGGGTTTTGGTCAGGCAGATCATGCCTACCACAACTAATGGAACACTATAACAACATTATTGATGCATTTGAAAGTAATGAAAGCTATGATGTAATATACAGACTTTGCCAAGGTGTTCAAATAAGTGTGACCATGGAATCATCGCACATAAACTGAAATATATAGGAATAATTGGAAAAGTAGGAAAATGGGTATATAATTTCCTAAGTGAGCGGCAGCAAGGAATATTTTCATCAGAGTCAGAGGTCCTTAACTCAGCACCACAAGGAACAGTACTAGCTCCATTACTCTTCATAATCATGTTAACTGATATAGATGAGGAAGTTACCAGTGACAGCACAGTAACATTCTTTGCCGATGACAAAAATTAGTAGAAAAATAAGAAACTCAGAGGATATAGGATCTCTACAAACAGACATGAACAGAATCTACAACTGGTCTGAAGGCAATAATATGAAATTTAACACTGAAAATTTTCAACTAGTAAGGTACGGAAGAAGGGAGGACCTAGAGAGGACCTAAAGAATGGACATGAAATTCAGAGAAATTGTAAAGCAAAAGATTTAGGTGTTGCAATAACTGATGACGCGAAATTTGAAACACAAAATAAGATACCAGTAAACAGAGCAAAAAGAATAACTGGGCAGATACTGAGAACCTTTAAATGAAGGGATAGGAATATAATGATTCCTCTGTTGAAAACACTGATCATACCCAAGTTGGAATACTGCTCGGTCTTAACATCCCCATATAAAAAAGAAGACATTAGTCAACTAGAAGGGATTCAGAGAAGCTTCACAGCCAAGATCAATGGATGCAAAGAACTAAATTACTGAGGAAGGTTACGTGAATTAAACTTATATTCACTGGAAAGAAGAAGAGAGAGGTACACCATTATTTACACTTCGAAAATAATGGAGGAAGTAGTTCCTAATCTTACTTTGAACCCTATAACCCCCCCAAACAACAGTGGAAAGTAGAAAAGGAAGAATGTGTCGTGTTCCCAAATTAAAGGCTAGACAGGGAACATCCTCAACCCTGAGGGAAAATAGTTTTGTTGTGAGAGGACCAAGACGGTTTAACCAGCTGCCCCAAGGAAATAAGGAACACGAGTGGTGTCGCGGTGGGTATCTTCAAAAGAAGACTAGACGCCTGGCTCAGAACAATTCCAGATGAGCCGGGCGCACCTGGCTATGTGAGGTGGAGAGCACAAGAAACCAACTCTCTACTTCACCTGGCCAACTCGAGAGGAAAGGCAACAAGCTTGACCTTCGTGAAATGAGGAATCATCGCACGGAACATTTGAAAGGTTGAAAGGTTGATAAACAAGTAAGTCCTTTAAACATGATCGCAATTGCTTTGTCGAATTCAGCACGAATTATATTAATTCATAAACAATTTCCTTTTAATAAAATCATTTAAAATATTTAATTTAATAAGGGTAATTATAAGTTTAACGGAGACCAAATTACACTAGGTTAGGTAGTCGTTTTAAATTGGTTAGTTATTTCCCACGTGACCAATTTCGACCCATCTCGAGCTTTGTAACAAATTTTGACTTTGCCGAAACCAATCTAAAACGACCACTTAACCTTGTGAAATCTGGTCTTCGGAAACTTAATATAACCCAGTATTTTATTTATCATAAATCAGACAATACTGATATCACAATCATATAAAATTTAGTTAATGTTTTACAGTAACCCAGAAAAGGAGTGGCAAATAGAAAATTTTACTGATATAATTTTTTTTTTCTATTGAAAGGATAACTTAAATTTTAATTTTGTATGAACTTAGAAAATTTTGTACTTACTACGAGTTCTGCTCTAGTTTTATGAAAGTAAAGGAAGTAATGTAGTATACCATTTCAGCTATTCGAAAGATGGATTTAACTCTTCTTAAAATGGTTGTACTACAAGTATTCTCCACCAAAAAATGTTTCGAATAAAAGCACTTCCGCAGCATCAAAGAGAGCACCCAAAAACCAACGCTGCTTTTGACACGCGCGTATCGAGTTTTGAGCCTAATAAAATGCGAGATAACTTCAAAAACAATAAGTTTTATAATACGAGACGTCATAGCTGTGCAATAACAATTTATAAGTTTGAATGCTGAATATAATAAAATGGTATATATTTTCTAGATATATTTTTAAATAAATAAATAAATGAAATCGCGGAGATACACACCCCAAAAAAAATCTGAAAAATTTAATTATTTTCTTTTCAAAATTTCTTCATTTTTTAAAATTTTTTGTTTCCAAACAAAGGATGGAAACGTGATTAAATGTCTGCGGAACAATAATCTTAGATATGTTAACGAAGATCTCGCAGTTTGACAAGTATTTTCTATTTAAAACACTACATTAAATACTACTACTACTACTACTAATACTAATAATAATGATGAAGCGATTATCAATAAGTATAGGAATCTCACTTGACTAACTATAATGAGAGTGGAACTATTTCATGTTATGCAGTTATCTTTCCATTTTAAACAATTTAGAACCATAATTACACTATTGCAGTGCGTATTGATTACAGTGACATTCTTCTAATCTCTTTATTATCCCAACAACCAACTGAAATTATGATATATTGTATTAGTGGATGTGACCACTTTTTATAATAATTTATATATATATATATATATATATATATATATATATATATATATATATATATATATATATATATATATATATTTAGGGTGATTCAAATATGGGGGTACATTTTTTTTTTTAATATTTTAATGTGTTCAACCCTTTAAATGGTTCATTTCAGCATAAAACCAACTATCCTAAATATTTTAGCAAATTTTTAATTTTTAGGGGTTGCTACCAGCAATTAAAAATTGACAGAACGACTCAAATTGTCAAATTTTTCCACACCACCCAGGGGGTACAGTACAAGGCGCATTGCTTTTTTTTAATGTGGAAAGCTCCCCCGTAGGTCCTACCATAACCACAAGCATGCATAATTAAACTAGCATGATATTTGAGACATTAGCTGTCCTTACTTCATCAATGTTTCTTTTTTCTATCAGGGTAAACAGCCCTGTAGTTTTTCACTACTTGTAGCAAGAATTGTTTTTGATCTTCATCATGTGTTAGTATTTTATTATATTCATCCATTAATTTTACTCCTCTTTCCGCTATATCATTCACGACTTTCCACTGTTTGATAGATTTCTTAGCGGAGTTATACTCTTCATCATTATGTCATTCTTTAGCATCTTTGAGTAAAAATTTTGAACTAAATTCTGTTATTGTAAAGAATCTTTGAGTATTTGATGACAAAATCTTTTAATTTCTTCGTTGGAATAAGTGCAGGATCTAGAAAAGCCCGTTTTGCAGGAAGAGTTTCTGTTGTATTTTGCAAGGCCTTTACAATTTTGTTTTTCGTTTCAGTAGGCACGTCATCATCATCTTCTGATAGGTACCAGAGGTGACCTAACAGTTTTTTAATAGCAACAAATGCAATTGTGTCATTTATTTGTTTGTAGACTACAAGATTCTGTAATAATTCCAGAGCAAGACGAGGAGCGCAAGATGGCACAGGAGCTGTAAACCATGCCTTTACATATAACCGAGTAGCAAATAGACAGATGTCTTTTAGTCCTTTTTTGTCTTTTACTGAAATTTTGAACTGAGATTTGAACATAAACATTTTTAATGAATATGTAATTTTGGCCATCCACCTAGCCCGATGAAGTCCCGCTGGATGTTTAAATTTGATTCCACCTTTTGGTTCACCTCCCAAAAAAATAATTGTTAACTGCAATAGTTCTAGGTAATCGTCTCTTGGTTGGAATGTATCTAGTTGATTTGTTGCAAATATAATTATGTCATCTTTGATGTCATGAATATTTTCATAGATATCTGGATCTGATAATGCTGTTTCGTAGTCCTCCTTATTAATGCTTGACCATTTTTCTCTGAACTTCTTAAAAAGGACTATATCTGGGCCAGAAGATGGTGATAAAGACTTTGAAACAACAGCTTCCAGCATAATTTCAAATATATGGTGTCGACATGCCAGCCACAATAAATCGTTGTCGAATTTTTGTTCTAGAAGAATAGCTGCACCATTTCTAGGACCAGTATTGGCTGCCGTTGTATTGAAACACATGCATTTTATTTGTTCGCAGATGTCCCATTCAAGCGATGTCTGATTGTTTGCATTAAAAAGAGACGCATTTCTGTCACTCAATTTTGCAACATCAAAGACTTCCTAATAATTTATCATCAAACAATTTTCTACGTTTGCCAACCTTACTTTTCCATGTTGAAGGTTGTGCAGCACAGAAACCAGATTCATTACTTTTACTCTCTTCTGATTCTGATGATGTACTGGTGAGTATGACAGCCTCTTCATTCTTCTTTCTTTTGATCTCTTCTTCTGCTTTCCTCTTTTCATAACGTTGTTGCTTTTCTGCTGCTCTTTGCTCTTTTTTAGCAACAGCCTTATCAATGGTACCCATTTTTCCATGACGTCCTTTCTCACGTTGCATTTTCAAGAATTTCTTATCATCTTCTATTTTTCTAAGCTGCATAGCATTCTCATGAGCAATGTCAAATAAGTTTTCCAGTTTATCTTTCCATTTTTCTTCTTTATTATTTAAATTTTGTGATCTTTTCAATTTGTTTACTTTTTTTTCTTAAGCAGCTGTCATTCCTTCAGTATTCCTTGAATTTTATCTACTACATGTATTCTTTGTTTTGCTGGTATTCCTGCTTTTTTCCAAACTGCTAGCACATCATCTGCAGTAGAGCAGCATGATTCTCTAATGTCTTGCTTTTTAATATTTCTGTAGTGCATGAAGAGGGCCATCATTTCCTTCTCTGATGGTAATACGGATGTTTTTAGTACTGCAGAGGGCTGCCCATTAGCCATACTTCAGTTTCTTTCTTGTAGAACTTCTCCCAAATGAGCAACTGGGTGATGGTGAGTTAGGCCTAGCTTCCATAATCGATTAATTGGTATTAAAATTACGAGTTCCAAGCAACAATTAAAAGCAAGCTAGTATATAAACCATTAATTAAAAATTCTGAAATATAAACAATTAAACAAAATCATAAGTTGTAAAAACAAACAAATTGAAAAAGAGGGAAACTTTGACGCCTGGTAGCACATAGTAAATTTTATTTAAAATTCACCAAATTTGGCATACACTACGTTTTTGTCATAGGGAACAAAAATACAGGTTGAACAATTTAAAAAAAAAACTTTGTTTTTTTTAATCACCCTAAATTATATATATATATATATATATATATATATATATATATACAGTATATGTGTGTGTGTGTGTGTGTGTGTGTGTGTGTGTACACATACCTTTCTGAAGAAATAATTTTCTGCATTAATGTGAGCAAGTTTCTGAAGGAGAGGATACGGCAAAGGAACTAATAACATGGGTTGAGTCAAATTATTCTGCAAGCCATTCTGAAATCCATGTGAGCTTTTAGAAAAAGAGAAAAAAATAGCCACTAAAACTCTCGTCCTACATTATTATTATTATTGTTATTTTATTATTATTATTATTATTATTATTATTATTATTGTCAAGCTGCAAAGATATGCCAAGGGTATGAATGCTCTAAAGCAGTGGTATTTAACCTCAGGTAATTCAACTTTTGACGGGGGGTAACGAGCTGTGCCACTGTCCAAAAAAATGCCGAGTTATGGTTCCACTAAAATTTTGTTATTCTTTCCAAATTTTCCTATTCTCATATTTGCTATTTAAAAAGGGAAGGTGGTAATTACGGTTTTGTTGGCTAGCTGAAGAGGTAACAGTGCGAAAAAGGTTAACCACCACTGCTCTAAAGAATCTACTAATATTACATATATATATTTCACTTTAAATCAGTGGTTCCCAAACGCCGTTCCGTGAAATCTTCAGATTTAAGAAAATGTCTACTTTCCCCGACGAGTTTCCTTTCATGTTTTTAAGTATCATACATTCTTTGAGCTGCTGTTGAAAGCGTTAAAATTAAGATACATAATTATAAGGTGCCTTCACTATTTTCAAAGATTCCTCTCCCCGAAAAGGAATCTGGCCTAACCAGTCGGCAACATGGTGAAAATAAAATTTACAGGTCCGTCCAAGTAAAAGGTTTGGAACCGTTGCTTTGCCGCATTAATATTTTAAAATATGTGAACCTCATTTCATGGTATTGCTTTATTGGTATCAAACATCAGAGAACAACGAATGAATTGAATAAAGTATACTCGTAATATGTTTAAAACAAGGACACGAATGAAGAAGGAATAGTTTCATTAAACTTTTTTCATAAACAGTTTTTCCAATTACGAAACAAACTGCAGTAAATCTTACGACAAAATCCTCCAAATTAATGACTGTTGTCGAAGCACTGTGTTCTTCCATTGGAACAGAGGGTAGGTGAGACGAATGATTTGGAGGAAAGTCAACATTCGTCGATTGAAAGGGGTTCTTCGGTAGGTAAGAAACGTCGTCGAGGGAGAATTCATTAAGGGGAAGGTCCCTCAAAAAGGATTCAGGACTTTGACCTTGACAGAAGTTGACAACCCCTGTATAGTTCTTGTGCCAATTCATCATATATTCTTCACCGAGACACTCGCTAAGGATCTGCATCAGTACACAAGTATATTTTAATTAAAGAATCAAAAGTGCTCTCATAAATAAAAATTAAATAATTAGCTGCTTTCATATATATATATATATATATATAATATATATATATATTATATATATATACATTTAAACTGCAAACACGCAGTATAATTAACGTAAAGAACGACGCTTGTATAGGAGAATATTCCGCGCAAGATGAGAGAGAGAGAGAACGAAACAAATGAAAAAATGAGGGAACCACCCGGGAATCGAACCCGGGATCTTCCGATTGCCGGTCAGATATGATAACCATTACACCATGGGCCTCACTCAGTCAAATGCCGTAATTCCTCTACATACGCGCAGAAATTACGGCATTTAACTGAGTGAGGCCCATGGTGTAATGGTTATCATATCTGACCGGCAATCGGAAGATCCGGGGTTCGATTCCCGGGTGGTTCCCTCATTTTTTAATTTGTTTCGTTCTCTCTCTCTCTCATCTTGCGCGGAATATTCTCCTATACAAGCGTCGTTCTTTACGTTATATATATATATAATTTATATATATATATATTATATATATATATGATGAATAAAACCACGAAGGGAAAAGAAACACAAAGTGGTGCTCAAGCGCTTTCGTCTAATGACATCCTCAGGAACACTCAGGAACATTGAGTGTTCCTGAGGATGTCATTAGACGAAAGCGCTTGAGCACCCCTTTGTGTTTCTTTTCCTTCGTGGTTTTATTCATCATATATATATATATATATAGATATATATAGTAGCCTACGGATCACCAATTTCATGTGGCCAAGAAAGTACGCTTACTATAATTTATGAATTGAATTGAAATGAATAATTAGGGGTCACCAGCTTGGGCCTACAGCCCAAACAAACACTATTTAATAAGGAGAGAGAAATTACTTTGTTGTTTTCTGTTTAATTAGGAAAATAAATCAATTATTTGTTCACATTGATTAACAATTCAATAACGGTATTTATAATGATTAACAATTATATAACGGCATTTATACTATGCTAAAGATGACTGATTCTTAGCAATAAGGAATAGTTATACAGTCTAATTGTTAAGTAAGTACACTATATTCAGTAGGCTAATGAGATATGCCGAGGTGAACACAGAATAAGTAATGAAGCCTATTGATAACTGGAATAATGCAAGTACGGTTGGTACAGTAAATGGATTAGGTCGGTAAGAATGAAATGCATAAAAGAGCACATAAACAATCGGATGCAAAATAAGTAAGTTATACGAATGAACACAATAACAGAGTGATACAACATTACTGTATTGGTACAGCACTTGAATAGGCCTACTGCGGTCTCAACGGGAGAGTTAATTTGAACAGTATTGAAGACACTTTTTAGGGTCTACGCGATTAGGCAGAGCTTGTGGAAGCACGACGTAAAAAAACACTGTAGGCCGAGTGAGGGCCGACAAGAAGCTTACCGCGACGCTGGATAAACTCTGAAGACGTGTTGAGGGCCTACGTGAAGGAGGATGTGCTGAGGGCCTGTTGAGATACTTGTTGAACGGGCGCCGATCGAATTGTGGTGAAGGAAGAGTGAAGCCAGGGCCAGAAGGATGTCGCCTCAAGTGTTGATTCGCTTCGTGTACTATTGAGGTGCTGCTTGAGGGACAGTAACGAGTAAAGTGAAGTTTGTGGCTTGTAGCCTACTAGAAGGTTTACGGACCTAGGCTTACCGGCTTACCCTGGGCTTACAGGCGGACTGGCCTTACCGGCGAGAGGATGAGTGTTGAGGGCCGGTAGAGACTTGTTGAAAAGGGGGCCAACGGAAACGCCTGCAGCCGTGATGTTGCTTCTTGCACGATGAAATTGTAGAGGTCGCCTCACTTAATGATAGACTTCGTGTATGCTCCACTGAAAGCGTGAAGGAACAGCGGGCCGCTCTCCGGCGAAGGCCAGAGAGCGGGTGGCGTGACGAGTGGTGCTACTGACGAAGGTGCTGAGGGTGAGACGTGACGACCAAAACGAGAAAATGGCACGTGAGAGTGATTTGAGAAAGAAACTGCATTTTATAGGCCTTGGTGATGTCCCCTGGTGGTCGTTTCGGGAAATACTACAAAATCTGTGTTTCGTGGGGGCTTTTTTCATGCCCATCTGTACAGCCTTTTGTTTTGATTCCATGACTGATTGAGAACGTCGAGGAACGGATTTCCGGTCGGCCTCTACATACGAGTGTGTGTATATATATATATATATATATATATATATATATATATTATATACATATATATATAATATATATATATATTATATATATATGTGTGTGTGTGTGTGTACGGTATGTATATAAGACGGGACGTTGCAGAGGGGGCAAGTCGATCCTGAACTGTTGTTCAAACACTCATAAAGTATATATATAGTGAAAATAACTAGGAAGGAAAATTAAAAAAGAGAACTAGACAAAAGCGCTTGACCATTATTACTTATTTTAATTTTCTTTCGTGGTTATTTTTATCATAAATATTATTTACGTGTTACTTTCGTGAAAAAATTTTCATATACACCTCGTTAACCTCGTTCAGGTTCCGTGTGTTGGTCTCTCTTCACACGAAGGTCAAGCTGGTGGCCCCGCCTCTCGGTCTGGCTTGGTGGAGGAGAGAGTTGCCCTCTTGCTTTCTCCACTGTACATAGCCAGCTACACCCGGCTCATCTGGTACCGTCCTAAGCCAGGCATCTAGTCTTCTTTTGAAGACTTCAACTTTGATCGTGTAACGTTTCTGAGATTCTTTGGAAGCTGGTTAAAAAGTCTTGGTCCCCTGACAACCAAGCTATTTTCCTTGTGTTGAGGAGGTCCTTTGTCGGGCTTTTAATTTGTGAACACTACACATTCTGCATTTTCTATTTTCCAGTGTTGTTTGGATGGTAATTGGGTTTAGTTTGAGGTTTGGTACCAATTTTTTTATCATTTTCCATATGTAGATTATGTGTACCTCTCTCTTCTTCTTTATAGGGAGTACAAATTTAGTTTAAGTAGTCTTTCCCAACAGTTGAGTTCTTTGCAGCCATCAATCTTTGCTGTGAAATGTCTCTGCGTTTCTTCTAGTTTATTAATTTCTTCCTTTTTATATGGGGACGTCAAAACTGAGCAGTATTCCAGTTTTGGTATGATCAGTGTTCTCAGCAGGGGAATCATTAGTGTCTTGTCCCTCCTTTTGAACGTTCTTAGTACCTGTCCCACGACTCTTTTTGCTTGTTTTATTGCTATCTGATTTTGTGTCTCAAATTTGGCATCATCGGTCATTATTACCCCAAGTCGACCACTTTCGTGCTTCTCTGAATTTCCTGTCTATCTGGAGCATGATATTTAGCCTGTTCCTCATTTCTACCATATCTCAAGAGCTGAAATTTCTCGGTATTAAAAGTCATAGTGTTGTTTTATGACCATTTGTATATTTTCTTGGTGTACCTCTCCAAGGCCTCCACTTCATTTGCATCGCTGATTTTTCTGCTGATCTTTGTATCGTCCGCGAAGGATGTTACTATACTGTTACTCTTTACTCCGCTGTCTATGTCTGTTAGCATGACAATGAACAGGAGTGTGGCCAGTACTGTACCTTGAATTTTGATGACCTTGTAAACGTTCTCTGAGGAAGTTGTAGATCCATTTTCCCACTTTGCCTGTTAGTCCCATATGTTTCATTTTATGTGTTATTATACCATGATCGCATTTGTCGAAAGCTTCAGCAAAATCCGTGTATATGACATCATAGTTTTTATTGCCTTCAAGTTGCCTTGAAGTTGTGATAGGCATGATCTTCCTGATCGGAATCCGTGCTGATTTTCGTTGAATCTTTCGTGTCTCCAAGAAGTCATAGATTTTCTTTCTGACTATTCTTTCAAATATTTTGGTGAGGTGGGACGTCAATGACACTGGTCTATAGTTCTTTGCTCGAGATCTATCCCCTCCTTTATATATAGGGACAATGTTCGCTCTTTTCAAGATGCTCGGTATTTCCTGTGTCTAGGGATTTTTCCCATATCTAGTATAAGGATGTAGCTGTTTCATTTTTACAGTTTTTAATCAGTAGTGCGTTCCATTTGCCCGGACCTGCAGCTGAATGTGATTTCATTTGTCCTATAGCTCTCGCTACATCTTCTGGGGTAAAATCAAAGTCTGTTATACATTCTCCTTGCAATTTCTCTTCGAAGAATGCCGCTCTGTCAGGTATCGCTTTGTCACTTTTTGGGGCACTGAAGACCGATTCATACTGGGCTCTCAGTGTTCCAAATATTTCTTTTGGATCATCTGTTCGTTCATTATTTCTTTTCCTTAAGGGCCCGATGGTAGCGCGTGTTTTTGTTTTCCTTTTCGTATAGCTATAGAAGTATATTGGATTTTATTTTATTGCTTCTACCGCATTTTCCTCTTCCCTCTCTGTATGTCCCTTAATCAGAGTTTGTATTTCCCTATCGATACTCTCCAGTTTTTCTTTTATCGCTTTCATGGCATTGTCTCCGCAATTAACTAACTTCGCCGCTACTGTCTTTCTTTTGCGGATTTGTTGTTAGTTGTTTATATATATATATATATATATATATATATATATATATATATATATATATATATATATATGTGTGTGTGTGTGTGTGTGTGTGTATGTGTGTGTGTGGATGATAACAACGTTTACGAGTATTTGAAACAGTTGTTAGAATTGAAAGAAACGGAATCGGATTCTAAGTTTTGGTGATATTATGTGACAAAATTTGAGTTAAAATGAAACTGAATTTTGGGGATAAGATGCTTGCGAGGTTTTGAAATATCATCATCAATATACTCGCATAAAGTCTATCCAGACAGCAGTCATCCGTTGGGTCTACGCTGATATTTGGTATATCCTAAATACCAATGTGGGTTTAACGGGTGTTTGCTATCTGGGTATATACAGGGTGTGTATAACGCAGGTGAAGAGACAAATCTGATTTGAACTGGTTGATGTGAATGTGATACGCCCTGCAAAAGCCTGTATGGAGGTCGATGGTGGACATTTTCAACACCTCTTATAAACCTTACTATCGAATATACAGTTATTATAAAGTACGTGTAATAAATATTACTTGCCCATATTCACTCGCGTTAATATAATACTAAGGGCACTCAATATATTTTGCCCCACCCTTTTTTTTTAGCTCAATAATAGGCCGTGGGGCTGAAATGTCTTTTGGACTGCAAGTTTGAACTTTCTGCGCTTCACATAGCCGTATTTTTCCAGTTTGAACCTCCCCTCCTTGTATAAAACCGATGGTTAACGCAGTTTCGAAAATGGCGTCTGACAGTGATGATGTGCGTCATAAACAGAGAGCTGTTATCGAGTTCTTAACCGTAACCGCAGAGAAGGAAACAATTGGAAATATTCACAAACGTCTACAAAACATTTATGGAGATGCTGTTGTTGATCGAAGTACAGTTGGACGCTGGTCTAAACGTGTGAGATCATCGGAGAGAGGGAGAGCCAGCCTCGATGATGAGCCACGCAGCGGTCGCCCGGCATCGGCTGTGACATCTCACACTGTGCAACGTGCTAACAGCATCATTCGATCAAATCGGCGCGTCACATATAAGGAGCTATCACTAGAGCTAGCAATTAGTGAAGGAAGTGTGAATACGATAATTCAGCAACTGGGATACTCAAAAGTGTGTTCACAGTTTGTTCCTCGCGAACTGACTGAAGATCACAAAGACCAAAGAAAAGAAATTGCTTCTGAGTTGTTGGTTCGATACGAGACAGAAGGGGATGACTTCCTTTCACGAATTGTGACTGGGGATGAAACTTGGGTACACCACTTTAAATCTGAGACAAAACGCCAATCCATGAAGTGGCATCACGCAGACTCCCCACGCAAGAAAAAATTCAAAATGGCTCCCTCCGCATGAAAGGTTATGGCCATCATCTTCTGGGACATGAAAGGGGTGATTCTGGTGGACATTATGAAGAAAAGACAAACAATCAACTCAAAAGCATATATTGCTACCCTACAGAGACTCCAGAGACAGACGTATAAAGTGAGTTCGACCGGAGAGAAAACTGGAAGACGTCCTTGTTTTGCACGATAACGCAAGACCACACAACAGTTTGCAAACAAGAGAGGCCATCACAAGTGCTTAACTGTGTTACCCCACCCTCCATACAGCCCGGATCTGGCACCTTCAGACTTCTATTTGTTTGGGCCAATGAAGGATGCTATTCGTGGAAGAAAGTTTCAGAGTGACGATGAGGTTGTTGGGGAGGTTAAGAGGTGGTGGCTCCAGCGGAACCCAGGTGACTTTTACCAGCAAGGTAAAAAAGGTATGTAACTACTGTACTTTTGTACAAAATTTCTGGAATTTACAAAGAAACTTGGAAAGAAAAAAAAAGGGGCAAAATATATTGAGTGGCCCTCGTATAATTCAAATTGGATTTGTCTCTTCACTCGCGTTACTTTATAAGTTTATACACACTCGGTACTTAAATGCATTGACTGCATAATGTACCTACTATGAAAGAGATTGATCTAGCTTGGGTAGCTTGTTCGAGTGAAATGGTCTTACTCGTTTTCTGTGTTTTCTTTAAACACTTATTTTGAAAGAGTTAACATTTAACAATCTTAAAACAGAAATTAAGGAATTCTACTAAACTACGGTACAGTATATGTCGCAAACGAAGAAACGTGAGAGTAAAACTTAAATTCTGAGAGGACATTTATACGGATTAAATATAATTCATTTCTGTCGAAATACTCTTCCTTTTAACTTTTTATTTGTAATAGGGAATTAAGAAAAACTTTTACCCTTCAATCTTACCTTAACGGTCGCATATTTGCGCATAAAATTATACCAGTTGCCTCCTTGAACCGCAGTGACTAAGCTCAACAGAAACAGAATTCCAACATGCATCTAAAGAAAGAAAAGCGTTAAAATATATGAATGACAATAGGGTGGGTAATAGCGAATGATATTGCAAATTTCTTCAGAAAATGACCTTTCTTTACAATCAACACCCTCCCTTACGAAAATCGTGGATCCGCCCCTGTTGCTCTTAACAACCGCGTGCGCCTGTTTGAACCCGGGCATCCGTCCTCTTCTACTCGTACTAACGCTCGTTTCTCTTCCTCCCTTTTCTCCTTCTTTCCCACTTCTTCTATTTACGTTTCTCTTCTTTCTTCTCTACTTTCTTGGTCACACCGACAGAATTAAGATGTTATATTAGTCTGGTTTCGTGCGATCAAAGTGACGAAGGCCTAAAAGGGGTTACGTGGAGTGCTTTGAAAAACGAAAAAAATGTTCGCCCTCTTGAAACCAGCTTCGAGGCAAGGAGGATGTGGTGAGTAACTCATATATTGCCTAACAAAAGCTGCTAACTGTAATTTAGTGCCTAAGTGACTATAGAGTAATGTAATTTTAATTGTAATTTAAGTTAGCATATTAATTTTAGAGCCCGTGGGCGTTCTAGGGATTCTTTGCAGTTAAACAATACTATCGAACACGAGGACCCCAGTCTGTTGATGTGTTGCTGGATTAGGCCGTATTTTTGTAATTAGTAATAAACTGTAAAAACTTGAGTAACTTTTACAAACCATCAATCAAACAATAATTAAATCGTAAAATAAATAAAAAATAATAAATAGTTAAAAATTTAACATACAACACTACTTCATCCCAATCCCACTAAAGAACTCAAAATTCTCCAGACAAATTAATGGTGGTGTTCGGTGTATCCAAGAAAGTAGACAGCGAAGGAGAGAAACGAGAGCGGAGTAAAAGAGGACGGATGCCGGGCTCAAACGGGCGCGCGCAGTCGTTAAGAGCAAGCACTTTTTTTAGTTCTGGGATCCGAACCTCGAAACATACCAACCCCACCAAGAGGCCAGCGAGTCATCTAAAAAAATTGACAACAGATACCGACGGTGGAACCCCCGCCACCTTCTTGGAGGATGGAAGAGAAGAGCTTTCAACCTCCTGGAGCGAGGCCACGCATGAGCCATTTGACTCTTTTTTTTTTTTTTTTTAGAGCCCGACAAATCAATGCACTTATTAGCTGAACTATTTATAAGGGAAGTTATACGGATACTGTATTCTTTACAGTACAGCATTGATCATAATTAACATTATTACACATTACATTTCATTTACGATTAGCATTATTGTACATAATTCCACTGTAACGAAGAACAGCTTCAATAAAACGTGGTAGTATAAGAGAAAATGCTGCAGTTATACTGCAACAAAGCCATATACAGTATCACCAATTATTTATATTAACCACGAATTAAATTGAACTCCTTTCCCGCTCTTCTGTCGGTGAGCAATATAGAGTACAGAGTGGCCACAAAGTCCCTTTGCAGTGAAATTACAGCATATCTGTATGTTGTCCTTGTTTTTCATGCAAAGGGACTTTGTGGCCACCCTATAGATATTTTTAAAAAAATAGTTCCGTTAAGTGCGAAATATTTCGATAAATATTTCCATTGAGTTGAACATCTCTTTTATGAACTTCCTTTCAAAATAAATTTTTTTTGCTAATTATATTTACTGAATTCATAAAGTAATATAAAAAAATCATGATAAAACCTGAATTTCCTAAATTAATAAAACTTTTATCGTAAACATAACAGCAACGTATGTGTCTCTTTCAGTAAGTAATGAAGGCTATAAAACACAGCCGTTCTATTTAAGCAAAACCAACAGAGATGAAGTGATTAGCATTGAAAGTGATTAGCATTTCAATTGATACAGTGATATAATATAGCGCAGTAGTTTTCAACCTCTTTGGCGTCACGGCCCATTAAAAAATCAATAACAGCCATTATGGCCCATTTTACATATAATATGTAATGTGTCTTAGTATAGATCTTATGAATTATCGACAGAAAGTTCACGCATGTACAATTGTACATGCGGTGGGGCTCCGGGATTTCAGATTCCCACTCCCTAATCCATCGATTCTGTCCGACACATCCCGCCGAAAAAAATATGACCGCAGGTCGATCCTGAACCGTCGTTCGAACTCTCACAAAAAAAAAAAATATATATATATAAGTTAAGTAAGAGGGAAAAAAATAGCACATCTCGTAAAATAACATGTATCAAAATGGAACAACGAAGAAGGGCATGCCAAAAAAAAAGTAACTAAAACAGACGTCAACCTTCAAGTATGAAAATCCGTGAGATTTCTCAATGTGCCTCATTTTGATAACTGGAAACATATCCCACATAAGGGAGTTTGAGACATTCTACCCCGATTTTATTATTATTATTATTATTATTATTATTATTATTATTATTATTAATGAGACCGTGAGACCGTGAGATAGACTTAAAATCCGTGAGATTCACGGAAAATCTGTGAGAGTTGACATGTTTGCAGTAAAACCGTGTAGAAACTATGCCAGAGGGAAAAAGTCAAAGGGTCAGTCCCACTCACCCCCACGTCATAAAGACGTTTCCGGTACTCGTGACTGGGGTGTGGATTTAACCCCTTTCCGTCTAATGGGTCCATATGGACCTATAATAGGGTATATTTGCTTCTAATTTTCAAATAAATTGGGTCGGAAAAGGTTAAGGCAGGAGCGGAACCCAAGAAACGCATTCTCCACTCCAGCAGGGACAATTTGTAAAATGAAATACATCCTAAATTAAAGCTAATCATATCTTAAACCTCAGTAAAAATGTGCCATAATCCTTTCTCTAAGCGAGTCTCTTAAAAAAAAAGTAATGCTATGTTTTATTTTGCTTAATGTTTAATTTTTATATCATTTTAAATTAGTTTAATTTTAAGTGTTTTAAATATAAGGTTTTTAAGGTTATTTTTAAAAATATAATAGTGTATTAGAATTGGAAAATAATTTTGACTCTCCCGCTCCAAAAATTCGTAATGTGGCTTCCATAGAAAAGTCATCTGAAGCCTTCTGCTTTAAAGTTTTTCAGATCAAAACAAAAGTAGTTTAAAATTTTAAAAATTATTACGCAATATAGGAGCTACAAACTTAAATACAAAAACTGAGGAACTAACTAAACTAACTTAACTTAACTCTGTGATTGCAGAAGATTAAACAAAACTTCTTTTGTACTTGTCATGTCGCCTCCTTATTTCTCCTTTTACTCTTCGGCTATATTTTATAGTATTTTTTATTTATATGAAACCTACATTTGTTGTTCCTAACAATGCAATGCACATGGTTTAACACTAAGATTTTTTGTTTTATACACACACACACACACACATATATATACATATATATATATATATATATATATATATATATATATATATATATATATATATATATGTTACAGTCAAAGTGTGTAACCAGCCATTTCGCGTAATGGCTGAAATTTTTAGTCATTTCGCGAAATGGCTGTTTCACTTGGTCATTTCGTGAAATGACTAAAATCTTTAGCCATTACGCGAAATGGCTGAAATTCTACCTTGGTCATTTCGTCAAATGGCTGAAATTCTACCTTGGTCATTTCGTCAAATGGCTAAAATGACTTTTGTCATGAATTCATAGAAATAACAAACGTCACAATAAAATTGGAAACCTTTATTTAACTAACTAA
The DNA here is from genome assembly GCA_023014485.1 of Bathynomus jamesi. Lineage (NCBI taxonomy): Eukaryota > Metazoa > Arthropoda > Malacostraca > Isopoda > Cirolanidae > Bathynomus > Bathynomus jamesi. The sequence continues at coordinate 50,912 of JAJOZX010006125.1, forward strand.
ATCTGCTAAAACATATATACATCCACAGGTCTGTTCAAATAAGTGAGAAACACCCTTGAAATACACATTTGAACACATTTGAACAAATTTTAATTTTAATTTTCAATATAGAGGTTTTCAAATACTAACCGGGCCTTCAATGTTATTCCGATGTCCGCCATTGAAAGCCCGGTTAGGTATGCCCTTGACAATTGGTTAGGTTAAGTCGTGTTATTTTCGTTAAAACTAACGAAAATAACACAACTTACAAGCTCATTTGCCCGGTTAGGTCAACTGTATGCCCTTGACAGTTAGTTAGGTTAAATCGTGTTATTTTCGTTAAAACTAACGAAAATAACACAACTTAACCTAACCAATTGTCAAGGGTATACAGTTGACCTAACCGGGCATACAGTTAACCTAACTAGGCAAATAATCTTGTACGAAATGACCAAGGTGGAATTTCAGTCATTTTGCGTAATGGCTGAAGATTTTAGTCATTTCGCGAAATGACCAAGTGAAACAGCCATTTCGCGAAATGACTAAAAGTTTCAGCCATTACACGAAATGGCTGGTTACACACTTTGACTGTAACATATATATATATATATATCGTGCGCCTCGGTGGTGTAGTGGTTAGCGTCGCTGACTATGAATCCATCGGCCCCAGGATCGAGACCCAGTGACGGCAGGCGGCGCGCAGCAAAACCTAGCTGTTCATGCTTCCATACAATAAAAAAAATTGGTTGGTAGGTAAATGGGTACCTGGGTAGACTAGTGGTTAAGACGTTGGGCTGCTGCATGTTCAATAAATTATGTAAAAACTTCTTTTCTCACCGAAACAAAACGTATGAACGCATCAAACTGAAACCTTTTGGGTTAAGTGTGTTTTTTACTCTAGAGACGAGATCATATTTCATTTACAGAATCCATTAACCCGTTTGTCCCTACATGACTCGTAAGGAAAACGTGCGTCCTTCCTAACCTTCTATTGTTCACCAGACCTAATAATCGTGCAATAAACACGACGAGGAAAACGAAATTATATTAGTTTTGTTACTTCCCTTGTGGAAAAAACAGAATTCCGATGGAAGGTTTTATCTACTATTTGGGAATTATATTGTTATTTCGTACAACGCTCTATGTTAATTTATATTATGAGTTAAATAATTTTGCTTTTCTCGTAGCTTCAAAAAATACAGAAAAAAAGGAGAATATTCCATTCAATATCAATTATTTACTTTATCTAAAATCGCGGTTCAAAACTAAAATATTTTAAAATGCTTTTCTTACCTTTGAAATAGTGGAAGGTACGAGACGAATCTGGTAAAAATTTCGTCACCAAATGCTTCTTATATACATCTCCCTTGCGTATGATGCTCGATGTCATTGTTGATTCTTCTCCAGTTCATTGACATCATATCCTGATGAGTCACTTATTTCAATACCTCCGAAAGTTCCATACAATTTGAGCATCCAAATTTAAATAATGTTCATATCTTTACCCAAGATGTACTAAAATCCATACACGATACTTTAGTTATATAAAAAAAAAAAGGCAAAAACGTATATTGTACAGAGCCCTGCCAGAATTAAAGAAGCATCCAGAAAAATTAGAGAAACATCTAATTTTATTAGACTCGAATCGTGTGCCGTAAGAGTTTGTACGTCTCGTAGAGTTGGTGCTCGTGATATATTGCTATGTACTCGTGGCTGTGATTAGATAATGAGGCTACCTTAAAGTGAAAGGCAAATAAGTGGTTCATAATGCTACTGTAAATTTTCGCGAGACGAATAAATAGAAACTAATCATCGACCAGGCTGATCATCAATGCATATGACGCGTTCGGTGGAGAAGGGGCGAACGCAACATTTTCGAATTATGCCACAAAATGCAGTTAAAGTTTGTAAACTTTAAACCTTTGTATTTTTCCGGTTTATTGAAATGTTGTATTTTGAACACATATTTGAGTAAAATATTGTTGTGTAATATGTCGATATAATAAAACGCCAAGAAATTTTACAATATTATTTATTGATAGCTTCTGATGTTAACTGGTGTAATCCATTATTTGGTCCTCTTCGTCGAATGTTGTATTACCTGCTTCAACTGTTTCGGTTTCTTCCAGTTCCTTTAACAATCTTGTATAATAGTTCACTGTAGTTGCAGGCATTAGGTCTGATAATTCTTTGAGATCTTTTATTTTTTCCCTAGTTATTGGCAGCAATTGGGAATACTTTGGTTGCAGTGTCTGCTGGGCTAGATTGAAAAACTGACACTGTAGGATTTTTTCCCTTTCTGCAATCTGACGGGATGGCTATTATCTGGGGTTGTGCGGTATGCAGTAGATATTACGTAGCCTTCTTTGTGTTGAAAGTCAAATATTAACTTTCTTGCATCTGTAAATTTAGTAGTAGTTGATTTCCTAATGACAATGCACGTTTTTAGGACGTCAAAATCGAGAAAATCAGCCTGTTTCATTTCTACAACTAGGAAGCGCTGCGAAACGGCTGTAGTTATGGCCGTAACATAATCTTTTTTGGTGTAAATAATATTGCTGTAATTATTTTTTATATTTTGTTCAATTTGGCCAAATTGAGCATCACAGGGCATTGTCGAGTGACCAGAAAGTAGATAGATGTGTTCAAAGTGAAGCAATGATGCGGAGTGAATTTCTCTGAGATATATTAAAACCTAAATTTTACCGTGAAAGAGTGCAGACTAACATCTAATTTTTTGCATAGGTAAAGCAAAGGTTTTAAAGGATAATTATACGACAAAAAACTCATTTTTCGAATTTTGTGGCGTTCGCCCCTTCTCCACCGAACGCGTCATATAAACTTGGCTACAATGACCGCGTGGATCAGCTAAACCACTGTTTACAATCGCCAATCTACGAGTAAAATGAAGTTTGCGGTTTTTTCTTAAAATTGTAAATTTAACATTCTGATAGTTTCCTCCCAGTTTAATGTATGCATATTCTGCGGATAATAGTGCGTGAATGGGAAATTGTTGTTGTGCCTTGTAAACAACAGTTTCGTTTTCCAATGGCGGACTACTTTTGGGGAGGGGATCTTCTGGCAGTGTGTGATGCTTTCCAAAAGTGCTTCTTCGTCAGGAGCGACTTCTGCAGAAGTAACCCCACCCCCTTGTAGAGAGATGAGGACAAGGACAGAGCTACTTTCCGTGTGCCAGGTAGGAACACTATTAGATTGTGGTTACTTGAAGCTTTCAAGCATTGTTAAGTTTCTGTGTTTATTGCAGTTTTTTCCTCTCTCTCTCTCTCTCTCTATATATATATATATATATATATATGCTAAAATACCCCTACTAGGATTCGAACCCAGCACTCTTGAGTAAAGGCGTGGGCACTGACCATTACACTATGACAAATTGGCGCATTTTTCAACATCTGACGGAAAACAACGCATCAGAGCCATATCAAGGCAGGGGCGAGCGGTGCGGCCCCCAGGGCGCCAACGTGTGGAGGGACGCGAAATTGTTGGTCTTAGAACTGTTACGTTGAATGAAATTTGGATTTTTAATTAATTATATATTATGTATTAGGTATTAATTATGTATTATGTATTGTTTATGTATTAAATAATTAATTATGTATTTCCATCATAATCAATTTGTATATGTTCCGAATTTAATGGGGTGGGGGGCGCACAAGGCGCCATCACAGGTTGGTACGGCCCTGGGGCCTGTAACGCATTCACATCCAGGAATGTTTTCTGTACTAAACTTTATGTACTCGAAGTAATGGCAGCATTTTATTAAAATCTGTAGTCAATAGCATGGGCGCAAAATGACAGATTGCAATTGCATTGTTTATCAATGTTGCAAAGGGGAGGGGGTAATGTTACAAAAGGGGTAATATTGAAAAGGGGGTAGGGGAATGTTGCAAAGGGGAGGGGCATTGCAACAATGGGTGAGGGTTGCCCCCAAGTTGCATGAAGGGGGAGGGGGTTATGCAACAAGGGGTAGGGGAAACCCCCAAGTTGCATGAAGGGGGAGGGGGTTATGCAACAAGGGGTAGGGGAAACCCCCAAGTTGCATGAAGGGGAGCTTTGGGGGAGAAGCTGGGACGGCCTCAACCCCAAAGGGGTATCTTACCCTAAGAAGGTAAACCTTTACCTAAGAAGGAGAGAGAGAGAGAGAGAACCATGTTTTCGCCTGGCACCAGCTAGACGCATAATGCGAGCTCAGGGTACCAACATGTTATATAGAAGGTAGGGCGTTGCCAGATAGCGCCATTTATTTTATTTTTTTATATATAGAGGGGTTGTCAGAGAGCACTATTTTAATTATTTATTTATTAAAGGTAAGAGAGAGATGCTCTCAATGCTCAGAGGGGTTTGCCAGTTATTGAATTTATTTATTTATATATGGAACAGTTGCCGGTTATTGAATTTATTTATTTATATATAGAGGGTTGCCAGAGAGCACCATTTATTTTAATTGTTTATTTATTAAAACTCGTCGTGTAAGTCCATACCATCTGATAAAAAAATAAATAAGAGATAAAATCCAAGACATTGAATGAAAAAACAGACAGAAAATAAATATACAAGGAAAAATAATAATAAACATTTTAAACGATAATATATATATATATATATATATATATATATATATATATTCTTAAATAATTGTACAGGAGAAATCTACATACACATTTCTATTAAATAATAAAATTTAAACAAACTTCCCGTCTCTTTGAAGCGAGTGAACAGTTTTCCAAATTTTAGCTAACCTCCCGTATGAAAATGTGTTTAATAATATGCAGTTGATGTACTAGATCGAATTATTTAATGCAGAGGAAGCACGAAAGCAAGCAAGCAAGCAAACAAACAATCTGAAAGTGGAACTTTTTACCTCTAAAATAAATGAATCGTTGCCAATAACGTAATGCTCTGCAGTTTTCTGCAAGTTTTATAATATCTATTACTTTTATATAAGCAAAACATAAGGCACTCTCTCTCACTAAATCTAGGACAAAAAGTTCACGTGAAGGAATGCGACAATAGGAATGGTCAAAAGTGAAGATCGACCTACATTAGGTGAGTTGGTAGCGGAGGCGATATCAAAGCCAAACAATTTAGCCTCAAACAATAGCAGCGGCCACATCGGAATGCGGAGAATCACTTTCTAATTCTGGAAATTTGGCTTTATTTTATATAAAAAATATGCATTTGTGTTAGCTTCATTTCTGACCTCCTGCTTTCTGTGACAAAATTCTCTGTCTGTCTGTCTCTCTCCACCCTCTCCCTCTCTCTCTCTCTCCCCTTCTATCCCCTCTCTCTCTCTCCGATCTGTTCCATTTTAAAAGAATATATTCAATATATTCAATATTCGCGAGTTTAATAAAAAATATTCAACAGACTTTCAAATTATCTTTAAGACATTTGAAAAATAAAAGATAAGTAAAATTTTTGTAAGAGAACGAATATTTTTTATTGTATAAAGAATCGTACCCATCCGTATATATAATATATATATATATATATAATATATATATATATATATATATATTCTGTCCTACTCATCTTGATGATGTAGTGACCCGCGGTTCAGAAAATAGATTCTACTTGTAACTGGATCCTAACCTAAAAGCCTAAGAAAGAATATAAGGACAATCTAGCCTAAAAAGTACCTTTCTTTAACTAATGGTTTATGAAGATTTATGTATAGAGATTGTCTCTATAGGTCTGGTCTTTCTTAGGAACCTAACCTAACCTATGTCTGGGTATTAGTTGGACGGGAGACCGTTAGGGTGGCCATTTAAAAGGGAGGACACTGCGTATGTGGTCGTACGTTAACATATATATATATATATATTATATGTTAACGTACGGCCACATACGCAGTGTCCTCCTTTTTGGAAATTTGGAAATGGCCACCCTAAGGACAGAGTGCTCAAAAGGCGGACTGTCTGCCTAAAGCCGGACGTCTGGCCACCCTAAAGATGATGTAGTGACCCATGGTTCGGATTCCACAACCAATGTAACTTAACGTAACCTAACTCATGTCCAAAATGGGAAATCTAAGGATGAAGCTGTGAGTGTTGTGAGTGCAAAGAGACCGACGTTTGTTTTTATTTATTAATACAAACAAATTACATAAATTAGAAATATAGAGAGTATTATAATAGTACAAATGCAATCAAATAAGCACAAATAAAGTATTCACATTCATCTTCTGAACAAAAAATCGTACCAGGGTTGTAAGAATATTAGCGTTGTGGAAATATTTCAAATCTTATATAATAATGGAAAATAAAAATCTTATATAATAATACAAAATACTTGAGGGCACCGTGACAGAGCGTGCGAGTGGGCAATTCACTCATTCACTTTGAGATGTGAGCATTGAAAATAAATCTGCGGAGAGAATAAGCCAAATTTGATAAAGACGCACCTTCATTATTCGTGAAAGTGACCAATCAGGACTTCATTGCCCAAAGCGTGGTTCCGTTATATCGGTGTTACGACAGATGATTGGCACACACACATTTAACATATCCCGCCCACTTACATTGACAACCACTCAACAAACTTACGAACCATCTATTAGTGTTCTGGGGGGGGGGGATTACAATTGGGAATCATACATATAAAAAGAAGTTATTTCAGCTGGAACTCACAGCAGTTATTTTACCAGTGAATAAACACACGCATCATGAGTCAGTCACAACAACTTTACAGTTTACCGGCTTTATATGAAGATGGAGACACTGCTGCGGTGGCTACAATTAATCTTTTTAACGCAACCGATCGGGACGGATTATTTCCAACGCAAACAGTTGATGATATTTGCAAATGCAGTTGAAATGTGAGTATTTACACTAGCAGATAAATCAGGTGTGATGTCAAACGGATAAAGGTTAAATTGATCAATGAATTCTTTCTGCGTCACCCCAATCCCGAGCTCATCACAAGCACCTGCAATATGAGCCAGATTACTATATGCTCTCGCGTAAAGCGGGAACACAGCGTCTGATGAATAATCCGTACCCATAGCCACGCCCAACGCAACGCCATTGACGTGTAGAGTTGTATTTTTAAGGCCGAAATTCTCGAATTTAAAGGCGTTCTTTTTATATTTTACATTCACCGAAGCGTGTTCCTGCATTCCAATTAATATCCTTGTAGGTAGAACTCCCAGGCCCACGTTTTCTATCTGTTTTGAGGCCAACCCTGCTCGCACCGTGTATAGGTTGATTTGTACTCTGTTAATTGGGTATTTTACTGTGGCATGTAGTAAATTTTTCTCAATTTCTATTTGTTTAGGCGAACTTAATTTCACACGGTGTACGCGAAGGTATGTTTCCATAACATGAATCACGATGGGCTTTGCACCCTCTTCTTGATCAGCCCCCAGATTTAAACAAATCTTAGGATTCGTGCGGGTGAGCTTTATTTTTATATCGACCCCCATTCACAAGTAACCTCTCCTGGAAGGTAAAGTCTGTATGCAGGCGTCCAAACACACATATATTTTCTCTTTAGAATTTTTAAATTTGTCCTTTATACCGTTTTCGTCTTTAGCACTGGTTGAATCTGGAGTGCAGAAAGTTTGTTTCAGGGTATACAACATATTTGTCATCGCAGTCCGTTCCATCAGAATGGGCTTAGTTTAGCGTACATGTACATGCAGCGTGGATAAAAAATGTAAGGGCCTGAGATGGGTATCACGAATTCTATCGGACCACTCGGGGAACTAATTGTGTTTAACGGATTAATTGTAATAAAGTCACTGTGCTCAATTGAAACTTGAGTTGGGGGCATGTCAAAGATGGACAGCTCCGATTTACAACATTGTAAACTACAGGGATGGATGAAGCGTGCCATGACGAGTCAGAAATAGTGCCACCTCTCTCGACAAGTAGTAAACAGTCTATGATTCATGACAGCAATGTCCTTAGCTTATATCAGTCAAAAAAATGGTCAACCATTGGTTTCAGTCGCTTAGAACACTTCTTTTTTGATGTCCTTTTACATTTAATGCTACGTGGTAACCCTTCCTTCGGACAGACAGGCCTCTTCTTCTTCCCACCATCACACATTTTTCTCTTTGCATCTTTGATGATTTCGTCCCGTGTACGCTTTAAGTGTTTTTTTTAGAGCTTCTTTAGTTTTAGCCCCGTCATTATGTCTTCTGCAGTGTTAAGACCCGATTGTAGCGCTTTCCTTCCGAGGTATCTGGCGCCCTTCTTCAGCAAGGGGACAGCCGTGCGTAGTATGGTTGAAAAAATGGACCCAATTCCACTCCCACGCTGGTATCTCACACCTCGATAGGCTGAAAGGCCTTCGTTCCATTATAACTCAGTACGTCGAAAGTGCAGCTTCACTGTTAAGCTCCCATCACTGAATGAGAAACTTTTCCCTCAATCGTTCTTATATATATTGAGATATTGATTAATAGATTAGTCGCGACATTCACATAATGGGATTTGTCATATGTAATGCTCAAACTACTCCCTCTATCGTTGGGAATGTGAGCAATGCGCAGCAGGCGTGCCTGGGTATCCCCAACAAACTGGTGCTCCACCATATTGCTGTAAATATAGCACATGTCTGGAGGTGTAGAGCCATCACTCAATTTCTCCAATTTCAGCTGAGACATTAGGCTAGACAAGTCATGTTGTTCCTTGTGAAATGTATTTCTTTGGATGGCAGCTCCATATCGGCCATCGGTTATAATTTTGAACACTCCTCTGTCTTTAATATTTCTGTTAGCCTGTGATTTTAGGATCAGAGTATATGCATGGGGACCTTTGTTTAGGATTTCGTATACTAAATCAGCCGTAAGATTTGAGCTTTTCAAACTTACGTTTAAGTCTTTTACAACATCCTCGGCTGCACCATAGCGGCCCGGACTTAGTGTTACTACTGTAGTGTAATACATTGCAACCCCACTCAGGGCGGTACGCATGATTTCATCCCGAATTACCCCTGCCTTTTCACATTCATTACAGTCTTTAAGAACCGTAGAAATGGTTTCTTTATAATCATTACATAAAAAAGGGTATCCAATGAATTTCACATATTCCAATAGGGTGTGTCAGTTTTAGTAAAGTCAACAATTCAAAAACTACTAATGCTCAAATGATGTCATATTATCTAGCAAACTTAGAAATATCTTTAGTGTTATTTAAAAAAGCCATTTACCTACTTATATTTGACCATAAAGGTTTGAAATATAACCTAAATATGACTGTAGCATAGTATATCAATGTGCCATTGATATGTGTGGTCAACTTTGGTTATTTTTCGTGAGCAGTATGGTTTCTAAGTTTCACATAGTCACAAATGCTGGAGTTTTGATTGTGAATGCATGTGTTTTCCCTCCTTTTTGACAATTTTGATTACTTCGTAATGTAAATATTGTGTAATTCAAATTATTCGAAATGTTATGTGTAACCCAAACTTTCTGTATATTTTGATTCGATAGATATATGAAATTGTCATTACTTTGAATAATTAAGTCTTGTACCTATAACAAAACCTTTATCTGAGCTTATAGGAAGATATTAAGAATTTCGATTAACGTAATTTTATGTAATCATAATCAGTAGGCCTATCCAAATTTCAATGATATTTCTTTTGTTCACAGGTCCACAGGATGAGTCAGAAAGAAATCAGAACCCGAAGCAAATCAATTTGTCACCTAAGTCATTTGGTGGGGACTGGGAGGGAACTTCCCCCTGCTGAGCCGCCCACAGCCAGAGATCTGTTGAGGTATGGTTTGTTGAGGAGAGAGATGAGTGAGGAAGACAGGAGGAATTACCCAGTTAATGACCTACTGGGCTACTGGCTCAGTGGAGAAAGACCAACGCTCTATTCACAGGACCTGTAATCAACAATGAGGTCAGGATCAGGGCTAAAGTGAAGGCACTGTGGGATGAGGCAGTGAAAATGTCCATTGACAATGTGAAGCTAGAGGTCAAAGATAGGTTCATGATGAAACTGGACAAATTGGTGGATATCCTCCTGTGATCAGGAGCTGCAGTGAGCTTGGGTGCAATCCTGTCTGCAAAAGTGAGGTTCACATTGACTGCAGCTGCAGGAGCGAGCAGAAGATACCAGTGCAGGAGCTTGCCTTCATTAAAGGTCAGAGAGAAAAGGTGGCAGTGTGGGGGCACACCAGATGGGTCTAGCTGATCACCCTGAGACCAGGAGACAGGAAGCAATGCTGCAGAGACAGGAGCAGAGAAGGAAGGCAGAGGAGTCAGCCAAGAAAGAAGAGGAGTTGAGGGAGGAGTCACTGCTGGAGATGGAGTTGGAGGAGACTGGAGATATACTGGAGGAAGCAGGGAGGAGAGAGGAGGACGAAGACTTCATACCAGAGGCTGCGACAACTTCTTCCTTGCCTGTGACTAAGAAGAAGAAATACAACACTGAAGATATCACCAACATAGCTCTGGCTAGCTTGAGACATCACACTGGGCTGAGAGAGACTGCAGAGATTGCCACTGCTGCCTGGATTGATGCTGGTCTTATCACAGAGTTTGACACAGCACTGGTGATTGACCACAACAAGGTGAGGAGGGCTCAGGAGAGACTGACTAAGGAGCTGGTCAAGAAGTTTGATGAAGAGATTAGGGAAAATGGCATCACCTGTATCTTCTTTGATGGGAAAAGAGATGACACCAAAGTGATGATGGAAGCTGAAGGCAGTGACAGGCAGTTTCCTGGCCTCATTAAGGAAGAATACTACACAGTGTGCAATGAACCAGGTGGGAAATATTTGTGGCATTTTGTACCAGAGGAAGCTGCAGAGGAGAGGTGATGCTGAGGTCATTGCTGATCATCTGGTGAACTGGCTAAGAGAGAGAGGAGCAGACCAGACCCTTTTGGCCATAGGAGGTGACCGTACTAATGTGAATACTGGCTGGGAGGGAGGAGTAATGCATTATGTGGAGGCCAAGCTTAGCAGGAAGTTGGTGTGGATTGTCTATGACTTGCACACTGGGGAGCTGAGTCTCAGACACCTGGTGACTGCATTGGATGGCAAGATATTGAGCAACAACAAGTGGTCTTGGCCCCTAGGGAAGATGTTAGACACTGCCACTGAGCTGGAGATCAACCCAAACTTCACGAGGATCACTGTTGGTCCTCCTCTACCCCATCTCAGTCAGGAGTTAGTCAAGGACCTCAGCACAGACCAATCATATGGCTACAGAATCATCACTGCCATCAGATCGGGAGAGGTACCTCAGAGTACCCTTGGCAAAGTTCAAGAAACCTATCTATATTACTAAGTTTTAATATTGAAGTACAATCAAAATGTCTTTAATTGTATGTAATGTATGTAAAATATAGTTATATACACTAAAAAAATACTTGCAAAAATTGCTGATTTTTCATAAACTTCAACTTCAAATATAAGTAGCTAGGAGTGGTCAATAAAAATGCATCATTTGGTCACTATTAGTCTTTGAAAATCTAAAGATTTCACTTTGCTCCCTAAAATTGACACACCCTAATATTCCAACCTCATGCGTAGCACGACCCAGTTCAATGGGTCCAGGGAGTTCTGTTATAAATTTGGGCAGGGTGTTGTTACGGTGTACAGACAGAGAAGAAGAGGACGGGAGTGTGACGTAGAAATGGGTATGCGCCATGTTGCATACTATTTAAGCTTCATTATGGCATCAGCTTTTATATACAGTAAGTGTTGAAGCTTTCTGGGTACCTCAGCCATTTCACCAGGTACATTTTTCTCTTTCCTGAGCCTTTGCTTCCTAAAATGTTTTCAATTTTAAACACGTTTTTTCTAAATCAAATGTCACTTTCTGCAACTCCTCGCCCTCGCGGTAAAAGCCTCCTGCGATTTCTTCCCCATTCAAATCTTCAAAGTAATACAGCATTATCTCGTCTTTAGGTCTCATAGCCCTAACTTTAAAAATCTCACGGGAGTGTGACGTAGAAATGGTTATGCACCATGTTGCATACTATTTAAGCTTCATTATTGCATCAGCTTTTATATAGGTGTTGAAGCTTTCTGGGTACCCCAGCCATTTCACCAGGTACATTTTTCTCTTTCCTGAGCCTTTGCTTCCTAAAATGTTTTCAATTTTAAACACGTTTTTTCTAAATCAAATGTCACTTTCTGCAACTCGTCGCGGTAAAAGACTCCTGCGATTTCTTCCCCATTCAAATCTTCAACGTAAAACAGCATTATCTCGTCTTTAGGTCTCATAGCTCTAACTTTAAAAATCTCACGTGTCCAACCATGCTTAAACCCTTCGCAAATTTATTTATTGATGTGGCGGTGTTCTACGAATATCTCTTCTCACATCAGGCTCTGTGCGCGTACCTCTTTCTAAAATCTCGTTAGGTGTTGTCCCAATCGTGCGATGGTGAGCGGTTGTATGATGAGACCAATTATTCCAGAATGTCTATATATCTGTATGTGTTTTTATGTGTAAAATAGCGGTGCATGCGTTCCTTTATGGTACGTTGAACTCTTTCAGCTAAAGAGGCTTTATGTATAGAATTGGTATTGTAGTAGCTGATATTAAACTCTGTCAGCATGTTCTGAAAAGTTCGGCCTATAAATTCTTTTCCCATATCCGAACAAAAATAGCCAGGAACCCTGTTTTCTTTCAACATCAACGTTTTGGTGGCTTCAGCAACTGTTTCAGGCGATTTATTTTTCAGAGAAATTAGCCGCAGACATCTAGAGAATACATCTATTATGAATAGGATGTAGGGGTAGCCATCGTTATACACTTAATATCTTTGCATATCTGTTAAATCTGCTTGCCAAATAGAGTCAATCGATGCCGCTGTTGTCTTGGCTGTTTTAAACCTTTTTCGCACAGACTTATGAAGTGTCTAAGCGTCCGCCTCCGGCAAAACCCTCTCAGCATCTTTTTTCCCTACTCCATCATTGTAAACAATTCTGTACAGTCTATCAACGCCTCCGTAGGAGGCTGAGCTAGAAATGTCATAATAACATCTTATTATGTTAGCCATTTGCGTATTTTCGAGGCACGTGGAGAGGGTTGACCGTTGTTGTTGTTTGGCCTCTTCTTTCTCTTCAGAGGTGCTACCGCTGGGGGTGATGGCGATCTCAGTTGTGGCACATGCGAGGCATGTTCCAAGTCTTTTAACCTGTTCAGATTTCCTATCAATGTTTTGAGGACATTTATTTGTTGTAGTCTTGCTTTAATATGCTTCCATCGTGATGGTGAGGGCCTATCCTACTTTCTAACCAGATTATGGACGATGTCTACGATATTCGATCCCTGTACCTTGCTCCTTCCACAATGATCTCACCTGTATCGGTCCACTGTATGTTGGGGTCCTCATTCAATAGATTATAAAGACTTAAACCTTTATTCCTCAATGTATGTGGGAGGGTGGTTTATAATACATGCTCGATATGTTGTGCCGACCCGTTATTCTTTGGTTGGTCAGCTTTATCGTCAAACACAGGTCCTATGTCGCCATGCTCTTCGTTGTCTGTGCTGTGCCTAATAACCACAGGAATCTCTGTAGGATTCTTATAATTTTCGTACTCGTGAAGAAATTTCTGCAGACCTTCTTGATATAAGATTCTTTTCTCATCAGGTGTTTTATCACTGTTTAATAGGGCTAACAAATCGCACTACATTATTTTAAACCTGTTTTAACGGGGTTCTAGAACCGTGTCTGGACTCTTTGAACTTTGCAGTGAAGCATACACCTCATGCAGAATCATTACCACTTTCTTCATTATATTAATCTAGTTAGATAGGGCCCTAAAACTGAAAATAACACGGGGAGGAATGACCCTCCTCTTTGTAAAATAATTCGTTTTTTTCTTCCCACAGTATGACTTTTACGAGCGATTGTACGTATTATGTTCTTGTAACGGCGTAGGCGAGCCTTCTTAGGGGATTTCATTGATACATTGCAATTTATAACGTTAAGACATTTCACAGATGCATTTTAAAAAGTCGGAGTTGATATTATTAACAAACAGCTGTTGCATTGCCCGAGGCAGTCGATGATACATTTTTATTAATGCATGGTATTTCTTTAGCCTCTTTGTCATTCTGGAATATACACTGTTTGAGGCTCGTTTGGAAATATATTTGTTCTTAGAAGCACCCTAAACTTGTTTCGCGGATGAAGGTCACAAAGCAAATATCCGTAACGTTGACTTGTAGCTTCTTTATAAACTTCCAAAAACTCCTTACCCTGATTTGGGAACATTTGATTGGCTAATACCCCAATTTGTACAATATCTAGTCTTATTCGCGCAACGCGGATAAGACTAGATATTGTGTATTTAACGACACATCGCGCATGTATCTGTTTTTGAAAAATAGATTCTGATTGATGAAGCAACACACTTATGTTAAGATGGTGTGAGAACACTGTAACTGTCTCGGCAAATGTTTTATCTATTTCTAACATGAGATCGTTAATTACAAGGACTGTATGCTCATTTCCCTTTAACGAATTTACGTCATATACGCCTTTGTGGAACAAAATATCATCTTGTTACTCATTGAAGACGGATTGATACGTCGAATTGCACCATAAAACTTTATGCACAAATTTTGAGAACATCTCCCCTTCATCTTTAATGATTTTAAGTATAAACACAGTTTTACCACATCCTGTTGGGCCAGATATATTACACGTGGACGGGCTCGTGAACCTGAAAAGGATGGACTCTTGGTGGTTTGGGAAAGTTTCTAAAGAAAATTGATGAGACTGGGGATATCAAAAGAAGAGAGGGAAGTGGGTGACCAAAAACTGTTCGCATACAAGACAATATTGACGACGTCGAAGAACGTATATTAAGTCAGGAAAACCAGCCAGGAACCCATATGACACCAGCTCGCATATCAAAAGAGTTACAAATATCAGAAACTAGGGTGAGACGCATAATTAAACAAGATATTCAACTAAAACCTATCAAAAGAGTGCACGGGCAAAAGATCACTCAAACTGATGAGCAGAAACGAGTTCAAAGCTCAAAACAAATCTTACGGCGAGTAACATGTGATAAACTTTCAAAGATTTTTTCACTGATGAAAAGAGATTCACTGTGGAGCCACCTCGGAACAATCAAAATGACAGAGTTTAACCAGAAGTCATTTCTCAGCTAGTCATAGTGTCAGTTGGCATATCAAAGTTAGGAAAACCATCCATTCATTTTATTGAGCCTGGTGTAAAAGTCAATGCCGAGTACTATCGAAATACTCTGCTGCGAAACATGCTTCCCGAAATGCAATATCTGGCCAACGGTGGTTATTATCTTTTTCAGCACGACGGAGCAATGTCTCATACAGCAATAGCAACTATGAAATACTTAAAAAATAATGTCCCAGAATTACTTGAACCCCAAAATTGGCCACCTAGTAGTCCTGACTTGAACCCTGTTGACTATGGAATCTGGGAAAGTTTAGCACAGAGAGTTTACAGGAGCAGGGTGAGAAATGTTGATCACTTGCATCAGCTTCTTGTGGAGAAGTGGGAAGAGATACCACAGAAGCAGATCGATCGAACCATTGATGAATTTCGTCCAAGATTGAAGAAAATTGTTGAAACAGAAGTGAAATACATTTGACCAAATATTCTAATAGGAATTCCAAAAGAGTAAAATGTTAATTTGATTTCTTTTGTAAACTTAGGATTTAAGTTCTGTTTCGAAATTCAAAATCCTTTTTTTATTTTCATGGTTTTTGAAATGGAGGCATTTCATATATTTTATAAATCTTATGATGGATTTTATAACTACAACTAAAATGAGAATAAAAATTATATTACCAAAGTTTTACCGCCTTTGTGGACTAACAGAATTCAAAACTGGAGCGATGTTCACCAACAAAATTTGTTGAACATAAACAATCCTCATTAAGTCATTAATTTTGAATATAATAATCTGAAAATTGGTTTACATATATACTGCTTACATAGTTTTTCTCTGTATATGTTTCATTATGATTGGTAAATAAATGTTGATTTCATGGCTGTTTTTAGTATATATATATATATACTAGGGGCACTCAATGTATTTTGCCCCATCCTCTTTTCTTAGCTAAATATAAGGCCTTGGGGCTGAAATGTCTTTTGGGCCGCAAGTTTGAACTTTCTGCGCTTCACATAACCGGTTTTTCCCAGTTTGAACCTCCCCTCCTTGTATAAAATCGATGGTTAACGCAATTCCGAAAATGGCGTCTGACAGTGATGTGCGTCGTAAACAGAGAGTTGTTATCGAGAGAAGGAAACAGTTGGAAATATTCACAAACGTCCACGAAACATTTACGGAGATGCTGTTGTTGATCGAAGCACAGTTGGACGCTGGTCTAAACGTGTGAGATCATCGGAGAGAGGGAGAGCCAGCCTCGATGATTAGCCACGCAGCCGTCGCCCGGCATCGGTTGTGACATCTCACACTGCAACGTGCTAACAGCAGCATTTGATCAAATCGGCGCGTCACATACAAGGAGCTACCGCTAGAGCTAGCAATTAGTGAAGGAAGTGTGAATACGATAATTCAGCAACTGGGATACTCAAAGGTGTGTTCACGGTTTGTTCTTCGCGAACTGACTGAAGATCACAAAGCCCAAAGAAAAGAAATTGCTTCTGAGTCGTTGGTTCGATACGAGACAGAAGTGGATGACTTCCTTTCACGAATTATGACTGGGGATGAGACTTGGGTACACCACTTTGAACCTGAAACAAAACGTCAATCCATGGAGTGGCATCACGCAGACTCCCAACGCAAGAAAAAGTTCAAAATGAAAGGTTATGGCCACCATCTTCTGAGACAAAAATGGGGTTGACTGTGTTACCCCACCCTCCATACAGCCCGGATCTGGCACTTTCAGACTTCCATTTGTTTGGGCCAATGAAGGATGCTATTCGTAGAAGAAAGTTTCAGAATGACAATGGGGTTGTTGAGGAGGTTAAGAGGTGGCTCCAGCGGAACCCAGCGGAACTTTACTAACAAGGAATGGCAGCAAGGGTCACCAGCTTGGATTACACCCAAGCAAATTAATATTAAGGTTATAAAAAGTACTTTATGGTTTTGTAATTTAATTAAGAAAATATATTTATATTAATTTTCACAGTGAAAAATACAATTGAATGACACTGACTAGAAAACTTAACAATTCTATAACGACCTTTGAAATACGCTCGTTTATGTGAGGCTTAATGGTATACAATATGGAACACAACCTGAAATATGAAACTTAGTGAATACCAAAATAATGCATGTACGTAAAAATATAACAAATAGGTTATGTAATGCACTGATTACGGAAGCTACAGATTATGCATGAATGCTCATTGAAAGAGGCCTATTAATGACACAGAATTCGCGTACGTTTTGGTACACTGAATAGAATATGCGTTTCGGTACACTAAATAGAATAAGTGGTTATTTGATTAAGTAGGCTAATTAATTGCATGGATGAACATAGAACAACTGAATGGGCCTAATAATAATGGATTGATGACGTGCGTTATGGGATAGGCCTAATGATAGTTGAGGGAATATACACTGTAATGAATTAGGCCTGCAGTAGAGAACTTATTTATCACAAAATATATAAGTGAACACAATAGACAGCGGAATTACGGTATTGAATGATACTTGAATTGGAAATGGATTGCGTTTAACGAGAGTCAATTGGAACGTTTAATTACTCACTTTGGGAGTATAGCCTACCGTTCGGCGGTAGGCTGGGTAGGCTTTCGAGGGTTACTTAGAGAAGATGTACTTATCTTTACGGACGATGAAACCGCTGTTGAAGGAGTGTTGAAAAGAGAACTATTACCGTAGGCTCGAAGTGTCGTTGATCGTCCTCTGGAAGCTGGTCGCTCACGCGTTGGTCGTGTCGTGGATTAGGCCTCTTGCGAAGGAGAAGATGTTTGCTGTAGGCTGCGTAGAACGTAGGCCGAGTGTTGTTGCTTCTCGAGTGTAGGAAAGTCTATAAATGATCCTGCAGGCGTAGGCCCGGTTGTGGTGGATGGGATGAAGAGGATCTTGTAGGAGTAGGCCCGGTTGTTGGTGTCTCTTGGAAGTTTGTTCCGTAAGTCAAGGTATGATGGGCCTAATGGAGTCTCGTAGACGACCGTTCTTCGTAAAGCGGTAAAAGATGACCAGATGTGGAGTGATTTGGGTTTGTAGCTTTCGCCGTCGAGTCACGCAATGTGTCCACCTTGAGGATGCTTCTCGTAGCATTGAACCTTGCCGGTGCTCTCGAGGATGATTGATAACCGGTTGAGCGGTAATTAAGAGACCAAGGGAAATTCCTGATGCCGTTGTGGTTTGCTGCGGCAGTATTGGTAGTTCACTTCCAATGAGGCTTCTTCGTTTCTTGAATGTAGTGTTGAAGTGAGCCTTGGTCTTGAGCCGGTTAAAGCTGATGTGGGGTGACAGCGTACAGAGTAGTCTTACGAATGGACGCGCTAATGAAGTGAGGATGAGTTTGAGTGGGTGCTCGCTTTTATACTTAGTTCCTGTGACGTAGGACTTCGCGCCAAATCTTAAGACGCCTTGTCCGCGCGTCCTTTTTTTGAAGAGCTTGCGTTCGCGCCTTTTGGGAAGAAACAGACGTTTCCATTGTTTGATTCTTTGCCCACGTGTGTTTTAAGAATAATGTTTGAAGAGTGGGGAAACGATTCCTATGGCTGTTCTTTGTCTGTTTTCTCTCTGTTGTCTGTTCCGCTACAAGTAGTTCCCTCTCAGAGACGAAGGAACGATGATAAAAGGTTCACTATTTCGGGGCGAAACTGACGCGGCCGCTCCGAGTACGGACACCAGTTCTTGTGTCTGGCGGTGCTTCGTTGGCGGGAGGGCGCGAGGTATCTTCCTGGGTTGGGGAAATGGGGAGAGTTGTGTCTGCTGTAGTAGGTTGTGGGGGAACTGTTGGGGAAATTGCGTCGTCCTCGAGGTACGCCGGCTTTAGGCGGTCGATTGACACTACGTCCTTGCGTCCCGCACGGTCGAGAGTGAAAGTTTTGTCACCCCTCCGCAGCACTAGAAAAGGCCCATCGTATGGATGTTGTAGGGGAGGACTGATGGTGTCGTTTGTGACGAAGACGTGGGTGCAGGAGGACAACCGGGCGGGACAAAAATGCGACGATTATTGGGATGACGCGGGGAAACCGGACGAAAATTGCGCATGGTCGTCCTTAAGGCGTCGGCGTACGTGCTGCCATCCACCGAAGAATGTGCTCCTGACGAAGTGAAGAATTCGCCGGGTAGACGCAGGGGAGTACCGTACACCAATTCGGCCGATGTACATTGCAGGTCATCCTTGAGCGCTGCCCGAATTCCCAGGAGGACAAGGGGAAGGGCGTCACTCCAACGTGGGCCGGTTGTGATCATCCTGAGGGACGCCTTCAGGTGACGGTGTAGTCGCTCGACGAGGCCATTGGCCATGGGCCTATATGCTGTAGTCCGAATCCGGGAACAACCTAAAATTTGTGTCAGGCTCTTCCACAGGGCGGATTCGAATTGCCGACCACGGTCAGTAGTGATTGTTGATGGGACTCCAAAACGGGACACCCAACCACTGACGAAAGCGCGGGCGGCGGATTCAGCCGTGATGTCCTTTATAGGGATCGCCTCAGGCCAACGCGTGAATCGATCGACGCAGGTGAGGAGGTACGTGTAACCTTCTGAGTGTGGAAATGGGCCGACGAGGTCCAGATGTACGTGATCGAAACGTGCGTCGGGGGGACGAAAAACAGCTAAAGGTGCCGTCGTGTGACGTTGAATTTTTGCTTTCTGGCACTTTATGCAAGCTTGGGCCCAACGTCTGACGTCACGGTTGATGCTGGGCCAGACGAAACGAGAGGTGACGAGAGCCTGAGACGCGCGAATTCCGGGGTGAGAAAGAGAATGAAGCCTATTAAAAATTTCGCGTCGGAATTTCTCGGGGACGAAAGGACGGTGTGATCCTGTAGAAACGTCGACCGTGAGGGTCCGTGAGGAAGAAGGCAGTGGAATCTCTTCCAGTTGTAACGACGTGGATGCACTACTGAGCTGCTGCAGTTCATCGTCTCCTCGTTGAGCTTCTGCTATGGCTTCGTAGTCGATGACGTCACCGCTGGCGGGAACAAGGGACGCGTTAATCGTGACTCGCGATAGAGCGTCCGCTGCGGTATTTGCGTGGCCTTTTATGTGCCGAAGATCGCCAGTGAATTGTGAGACGTAGTCCAAGTGTCTCATTTCCCTGGGGGTATACCGGTCGGATTGGGAATTGATGGCAAACGTAAGCGGACGATGATCCGTGAATATAATGAATTCTCTCCCCTCTAAGTAGTGGCGGAAGTGTTTGGTCGCCAGATAAACCGCAAGCAATTCTCGACCGAAAGTGCTATATCTGGTTTCCGTTGGTTTGAATGCGCGTGAGAAAAAGGCTAAGGGCTGCCAACCATCTCCTGACGCTTGTTGTAACACGGCGCCTGCCGCAGTGTCAGAAGCATCCACGACGAGGCTGATTTCTGCGTCAGGATGAGGGTGAGACAGCTGGGTCGCATCAATGAGGGCTGACTTAGCCGACTCGAACGCTCGCTGGGCCTCTTCAGGCCATGGAATTGACGTAGAGGATCCCCTCCTGCAGGGGCGCAGCAGGGCATGCAAAGGGCGGAGGAGGTGCGCGCAATGGGGAATGAATCTGCGATAAAAGTTTATCATACCTAAGAATTCCCGCAGTTTTCTTTGCGTGGTGGGGGGGGGAAATTCCTTAATGACGTCAACCTTATGGGGGTTGGGGAGATACCGTTGCCTGTAATTTGATGACCGAGGAACTGCAGTTCGGGGACGCCAAACTGGCACTTGCTGGGGTTGATGACGACTCCATACTCCTCGAGTCGAGCGAAAACCTGCCGAAGGTGTTTGGCATGTTCCACTTCATCGCTGCTGGCGATGAGGAGGTCGTCTATGTAGGCAAAACAGAAGGGGAGACTCCGAAGGACGTCGTCGATAAATCTCTGAAAAGTCTGTGCCGCGTTCCGGAGGCCGAAAGGCATGCGGATGTATTCGAAAAGTCCAAAGGGCGTTATTATCGCGGTTTTGGGAACGTCCTCTGGGGCTACCGGGATTTGATGGTAGGCCCTGACGAGGTCCAGTTTGGAGAAAACCTTACACCAGAGAGATTGGCGGCAAAATCGTGCAGAAGGGGGGGAGGGTAGCGGTCGGGCACTGTGCAAGTGTTGAGCGCCCTGTAATCGCCACAGGACGCCAGTCGCCCTCAGTCTTCTTGGGGACCATGTGTAACGGTGCGGCCCAAGGGATTTTGGAAGGCCGGACGATTCCTAGTTCGATCATGTGTTCGAACTCTGCCTTTGCGATGCGCAGACGGTCCGGGCCAAACGTCGAGGACGAGCATTCTTCGGGGGTCCTGCAGTCTGAATGTAGTGGAGGACGTTGTGCTTGACTGGCACTCGCGGTTGCAAGGGCGTGTCACCGATGGAAACTCAGCCAGTAGTACCGTACGGTGACTCAGGGCGAGCCACCGAATATACTGGCGGAGGCGCTGACGTACGGGAGAAAACGCCTTGCACGCTGAGGTTGGTCTTGTGGTCGATGAGTCTCCGGCGTCTAACGTCCACTCCTAGGTCGTAATGCTGCAGAAAATCTGCACCTAAGATTGGCTGTTGCACGTCGGCGATGAGAAAAACCCAACGGAAGATTCTCCTAAGTCCGAGGTTGAGGGTAAGGGATTTTTGACCGAATGTTTGAATGGGAGTCGAGTTCACCGCGTGTAATTCAGTCTCCCAACTGGGATGTAACCGCTCTTGTGGGGAAGGGGGAGGAGACTGACTTGGGCGCCGGTATCAACCAAGAAACGTATCTTGGAACGGGCGTCTGTGACAAAGAATAGGCGGACGCCGTGGAAGCCTTGAGCATGAGACGCCGTTAATGCTCGGCTGATACATTTCCCGCCCGAAGACAGGGGGGCGTGCATTTCCGGGCTTGACCGCCGAATACCCTGTGGTACCAGCATACGCCCGGTTTGTCGTTGGAACCGAGGGTGCGGGAACGGGAACGGGGTCGTGGGTTGCGGTGCTGGGGATCGTGTGATCTGCTTCGGTCACGCGTTTGCAACTCGCGTACATCGCGAAAAAGACCTTCTACCATGGTGGCCAACTTCGCGACAGTCTCCACCAAGTGGTTGTCGGGCGCGGTTGGGGGAGGGGGTGATAAGGCGACACCGGCCACTTGTGGTGTTTCTATATCCAAAACTCTGTCTGCTATATCCGCTAGGTCCTTCAACGAGGTGTCTGCCTTCGTCACCACCAGCACTCGTTGGACCTGCGGTGGTAGGCGCTGTATGAAAAGTTGGCGGAAGAACGAGTGCTCAATAACATTGGCTGAATCCCCCAGGAGCTGCTGCATGTGTCGCAGGAACTGCGACGGGGATCTGTCGCCAAGCTCTTCGGTCGCGAGTAATCTCTGGAGACGGTTTTGCTCTGACATGGCCGTTCGCTCCAAAACGGCTGTTTTCAACGTCTCATAGGGGTCTTCTTGGGGCCTCTTGGCGAAGATGTCTCGCACCTCGAAAGCGACCTCTGGTGGGAGTTGCTATGTTATGTTCTGGTACTCGCAATGGTATTCCACCTGTAAGAACCATGTGCGGGGATCCGCGGGCCAAACGGTGGGGATACTGTTGGAACCGCCGTTAGTGTGGGATGTAGTGGCGTTGTTGTTTTCCTGCTGCATATTTTTCGCGCGAAAACGTGTTATCATGTGCCAAAAGAGATTAACCGTAAATGTGTTTGGGGCCTAATGTGTACGGGAAAATAACACCAGTCACCGATGCAGATAGGCCTATTGACGCGCCGTATATGTTGTACCGTGTATAAATTTAAATATTTGATATCACCGCTATTTTGTTAATGCAATAAAAGAATACTTAAAATAAAGAAAATGTTCCTAACCACTAAACAACAGGTTCACTGTGAAAATTAACTTCAAATTATGTTCGAGTCACCCCAGGGTTACACCAATTTATAATGGACCTAGTTTTAGCCGTTTAAGGTGATAATGATTTAATTGTATGCTAGTGATTAATTGATGCAATGACTGATTGTTTATTAATGATAGGCTGGGTTAATAATTTACGATGTAAAGTATCACCAATTGAAAATGGCTAATGGAGTAGGCCTACCATACTATTGGAAGTGACAGGAATGGCAGCGAGGGTCACCGGCTTGGATTACACCCAAGCAAATTAATATTAAGGTTATAAAAAGTACCTTATGGTTTTGTAATTTAATTAAGAAAATATATTTATATTAATTTTCACAGTGAAAAATACAATTGAATGACTGACTAGAAAGCTTAACAATTCTATAACGACCTTTGAAATACGCTCGTTTATGTGAGGCTTAATGGTATGCAATATGGGACACAACCTGAAATATGAAACTTAGTGAATACCAAAATAATGCATGTACGTAATAATATAACAAATAGGTTATGTAATACACTGATTACGGAAGCTACAGATTATGCATGAATGATCATTGAAAGAGGCCTATTAATGACACAGAATTCGCGTACGTTTTGGTACACTGAATAGAATACGCGTTTCGGTACACTGAATAGAATAAGTGGTTATTTGATTAAGTAGGCTAATTAATTGCATGGATGAACATAGAACAACTGAATGGGCCTAATAATAATGGATTGATGACGTGCGTTATGGGATAGGCCTAATGATAGTTGAGGGAATATACAGTGTACATGAATTAGGCCTGCAGTAGAGAACTTAGTTTATCACATAAACATATAAATGAACACAATAAAACAATGATACGCGGAATTACGGTATTGAAATGATACTTGAATTGGATAATAGGCCTATTGCGTCTTTTAATGAGAGTCAATTGGAACGTTTAATTACTCACTTTGGAAGTATAGCCTACCGTTCGGCGGTAGGCTGGTGTAGGCTTTTCGAGGG
Organism: Bathynomus jamesi; assembly: GCA_023014485.1. NCBI lineage: Eukaryota > Metazoa > Arthropoda > Malacostraca > Isopoda > Cirolanidae > Bathynomus > Bathynomus jamesi. The sequence continues at coordinate 74,830 of JAJOZX010006125.1, forward strand.
TTACTTAGAGAAGATGTACTTATCTTTACGGGACGATGAAACCGCTGTTGAAGGAGTGTTGAAAAGAGAACTATTACCGTAGGCTCGAAGTGTCGTTGATCGTCCTCTGGAAGCTGGTCGCTCACGCGTTGGTCGTGTCGTGGATTAGGCTTCTTGCGAAGGAGAAGATGTTTGCTGCAGGCTGCGTAGAACGTAGGTCCGAGTGTTGTTGCTTCTCGAGGTGTAGGAAAGTCTATAAATGATCCTGCAGGCGTAGGCCCAGTTGTGGTGGATGGAATGAAGAGGATCTTGTAGGAGTAGGCCCAGTTGTTGTTGTCTCTTGGAAGTTTGTTCCGTAAGTCAAGGTATGATGGGCCTAATGGAGTCTCGTAGACGACCGTTCTTCGTAAAGCGGTAAAAGCTGACCAGATGTGGAGTGATTTGGGTTTGTAGCTTTCGCCGTCGAGTCACGCAATGTGTCCACCTTGAGGATGCTTCTCGTAGCGTTGCAACCTTGCCGGTGCTCTCGAGGATGATTGATAACCGGTTGAGCGGTTATGAAGAGACCAAGGGAAAATTCCTGATGCCGTTGTGGTTTGCTGCGGAAGTATTGGTAGTTCACTTCCAATGATGCTTCGTTTCTTGAATGTGAATGTTGAAGTGAGCCTTGGTCTTGAGCCGGTTAAAGCTGATGTGGGGTGACAGCGTACAGATTAGTCTTACGAAGTGGACGCGCTAATGAAGTGAGAATGAGTGTGAGTGGGTGCTCGCTTTTATACATAGTTCCTTTGACGTAGGACTTCGCGCCAAATCTTAAGACGCCTTGTCCGCGCGTCCTTTTGTTGAAGAGCTTGCGTTCGCGCCTTTTGGGAAGAAACAGACGTTTCCATTGTTTGATTCTTTGCCCACGTGTGTTTTTCGAATAATGTTTGAAGAGTGGCGGTGAAACGAATTCCTATGGCTGTTCTTTGGCTGTTTTCTCTCTGTAGTTGTATGTTCCGCTACATATATATATATATGAATAGAAACGACATAAGTTTAAGGAACGTTTCTGCACACGAGGAGGAGACAACGAATAAATGAAAATGAGGCGAACCGCCCAGGAATCGAACCCAGGGCCTTCCAATTGCCGGTTCGATTCCCGGGCGGTTCGCCTCATTTTTCATTTATTCGTTGTCTCTCCTCCTCGTGTGCAGAACGTTCCTTAAACTTATGTCGTTTCTATTCATTTATATACTGCGTGGTCATTGCAGTTATATGCATGCATATATATATATATATATATATAATAGATATATGCATGCATATAACTGCAATGACCACGCAGTATATAAATGAATAGAAACGACATAAGTTTAAGGAACGTTTCTGCACACGAGGAGGAGAGACAACGAATAAATGAAAAATGAGGCGAACCGCCCGGGAATCGAACCGGCAATTGGAAGGCCCTGGGTTCGATTCCTGGGCGGTTCGCCTCATTTTTCATTTATTCGTTGTCTCTCCTCCTCGTGTGCAGAAACGTTCCTTAAACTTATGTCGTTTCTATTCATATATATATATATGTAGCGGAACATACAACTACAGAGAGAAAACAGCCAAAGAACAGCCATAGGAATTCGTTTCACCGCCACTCTTCAAACATTATATATATATATATATATCTACCGGGTGTCCCATTCGAAATGAAACAACTTTGAAACTGTAATTTTTAAAGTATTAATGTGAGAATGTTGAAACTTTGCCAGTTACTACACCATATGCATAAGTTTTTGTCATAATGTTTTTTGTTTGTTTCAGATTGAATTATGTTTACCCGACAAGAAAAAGCGAAATGTGTTGTTATGGATGGCTGAGTTGAAGTCCCCTACTCTGGTGCAACGGCGATTCCGTACAACCTTTCACAAGGAACCACCCACCAGAAGAGATCTATATGCATGGGCCAAGAAATTTGAGGAGACTGGCAGTGTTCTAAAGGAACACTCTGGAGGGCGAACAAGATCGGAAGAAGATGTTGAACGAATACGCGGCGCCATTGGTAGTAGCCCGAGAAAGTCCATCCGTCGTGTCAGTGTCGAACTGCAGATTCCTCGTTCAACTGAAAGAGCACATCACAGAAGCGGTGGGCTCTGTAACCCCTGAGATGCTAGGCAACGTGTGGAGGGAAATTGAGTACCTTTGCGACCTGGTCCGTGCTACAAATGGTGCACATATTGAATGTATACAATAAAGAACTCTAATATATCTAAATGTTATAATTCACATATATCATATGAAACTATATGACAATGATTATTTACTGTGTGAATATTACATTGTTTGCATCATTCAATAAAAAAGTATAAGGTTTCAAAGTTGTTTCATTTCGAATGGGACACCCGGTATATATATATATATATATATATATATATATATACACACACACCTTATGAACCTTATGTTGTTTCGTGCGTTGGTCTCTCTTCACACGGAGGTCAAGCTGGTGGCCCCGCCTCTAGGTCTGGCTTGGTGGAGGAGCGAGTTGCTTTCTTGTGCTCTCCATCGTACATAGCCAGGCACGCCCGGCTCATCTTGTACCGTCCTGAGCCAGGCATCCAGTCTTCTCTTGAAGACTTCAACTTTGACCCCCGTTAAGTTTCTGAGGTCCTTTTCAAGCTGGTTGAAAAGTCTTGGGCCCCCTGACAACCAAGTTATTTTCCTTCAGAGTTGAGGAGGTCCCTTGTCGGGCCCTTAATTTGGGAACACTACATATTGTGCCTTTCCTATTTTCCAGTGTTGTTTGAATGGTAATTGAGTTTAGTTTTAGGTTTGGTAGCAGTTTTTCGATCGTTTTCCATATGTAGATTATGGTGTACCCCTCTCTTCTTCTTTCCAGGGAGCACAGATTTAGTTTATGTAGTCTTTCCCAGTAGTTGAGTTCTTTGCAGCCATCAATCTTGGCTGTGAAATGCCTTTGCGTTTCTTCTAGTTTATTAGTTTCTTCCTTTTTATATGGGGACGTCAAAACTGAGCAGCATTCAAGTTTCGGTATAATCAGTGTTTTTAGCAGGGGAATCATTACTGTCCTGTCCCTTCTCTTGAACGTTCTGAGTACCTGTCCGGCGACTCATTTTGCTTTATTTATCGCTACCTGATTTTGTATTTCAAATTTCGCATCATCTGTCATTATTATCCCGAGATCGATCGCTTTCGTGCTTCTCTGAATTTCCTGTCTATCTGGAGCATAATATGCAGTCTGTTTAAGTTCTTCTGTTCTACCATATCTCAAGAGCTGGAACTTCTCGGTGTTAAATGACATGTTGACTTCTGACCATTTGTATATTTTGTTCGTGTCCCTCTGTAATTCCTCCACGTCATGTACATCGCTGATTTTTCTGCTGATCTTTGTATCGTCTGCAAAGGATGTTACTATACTGTTGCTGTTTACTCCGCTGTCTATGTCTGTTAGCATGATAATGAAAAGGAGTGTGGCCAGAGTAGTATAGCCGCAAAAGGGGAGAGTGCAAGAATGTTGCAGGTTATTATGTAATGTTGCAAAGGGGGTGGGGGTTGTTGCAAAGGGGGTGGGGTTGTTGCAAAGGGGGTGGGGGGAAACTTGGAGGCGGCGTTATCCCCCAAGAGAGAGAGAGGAGGAGAGAAAGGAGGAGAGGTGTTCACCTGGCAGGAGCCAAGTGCACATTAAGACTTCAGCCGAGTTGGCGTTGTTTTATAGGCTCCTAATCAGCCAGTTGGCGTAAATGGCTTGAGTTGCCAGATACCGCGATACCATTGTATACATTATTATAGACTCCTAATCAGCCAGTTGGCTGTAAATGGTTGTCAGATACCGCATACCATTGTATACATTATTATTATATACGCCTAATCAGCCAGTTGGCTGTAAATGAGTTGCCAGATACCTCTTTTAGCAGTACCATTGTATACATTATTATATACGCCTAATCAGCCAGTTGGCTGTAAATGGCTTGAGTTGCCAGATACCTCTTTTAGCAGTATTATTGTATACATTATTATAGACTCCTAATCAGCCAGTTGGCTTAGAAGGCTTAAATGTTGCCAGATACCGCAATACCACTGTATACATTATTATATTTCGAATACCGGTAGTAGAAGGCATAACAATTAAGTAAAACAACATTGCATCATTCTTTTATTATAAATATATAGAAAATAAATATACATTTGAGGAATATGCATATAACAGTACAGGAAATATATACACACAATTATGGATATATATAAAATAAAATATACATTTCAAATAAATATACACTTCAATAGAAATATGTACATAACAGTACAGGAGAAATATACACACACACACACAATTATGGAGATATATTTATAAAATAAATATACTTTTCAAATAAATATACATTTCAATAGAAATATGCGTATAATCAGTACAGGAGAAATGTCAAGCAAAATATAAATACAATTCACTTTTTTTTCAAAATACTAAACTCGGTCTTAATCGAGTTTACAATTACATCATTATTGCTCTGCATTACGCAGTATATGCGGCTTAATAATATTTCACCGCTTAAAGTATAGGGAAACCTGTATTCGATATGAAGGGCTTTCATATCGTTCAGTACTATTTTTGTTCCCACTTTACAACCGGTTGGTAAGTCATCTTTAAATACGTCTAGAATACAATCAAAAGCACGCACAAAGAGTTCATCGTTAGCTACATTATTAAACACAAGTTTATAAGAACGCTTTTCCAATCGAGGGTTTATTTCTACCGACTCGAGCTTTTCAATCGTGAACTCACTCAACATAGCGGCAATTGAAATAATCTTCTAAATCGTTACGACAACTGCGCGTTATATAAAGAAATAGTTCTTCAGGGTGAACGGTGTAGGTGAGCTCAGCCTTGTACCGATCAATTGCTTTGTACCAAAGTTCATGGTATTTCAAAGAGTCTAAACTTTTTAAATAAACATCCAGCACTAGACCATTCTCACCAGCCCTACACTCGGTAAACCCATCGAGCAGAGCGGTGTATGCGTATTCAAGTACTGTATCAAAATAAAACATATCCGTAACACGCGCGTCTAATATAGGTTTCAGTTTACGGAATCCGACGATTTCAAACATTCTGTCGAGGATGAAACGGTTTCGCGTAGGAATAAGAGCGTTATTATCAGAAGCATTCTTCCACATCAACCGTATATCAATGCACGGCCGATCGTTATTTATACACAACGTACATACAACGGCGTATGAGGGTGCGTCACTAATCTGCTCTCTTCTTGTACCTACGTTAGCAGGTATTTTATAACGATCTTCACTCCACTTCTCAACTATCACAAAGATTCTATTCATCTCCTCGATACTTAAATAAACCCGTTTGTTTGTCGGTCTACATTCCGTTTCCAGTACATAGCTAATGGTACCGGAATTACGCCTGAACACGCGCAACGATTTCGTCACGGACACATCGTACGAGGCGTTGAGAATGCTGCTCAAAGGAAGTTCCATCGTATTCGAGGAGCGCACGTCCACTCGGCTCAAGCTCTGAGATAACTATGAGCCGTGTGAGGCACGCAGGTAGGCAGGAATGGTTCGACGGGCGGCTGACTCGATGATACGTGAATGGGCTTGTTCCGCGAGTCGAATTGTTGTACCGGTACAAGAATATCACTACCAGCCTACGCACCAGACATTTTGGATAAGAACTAGGAACATTTTACTAAATATCTCCACACTCCGGCGCACTATTTGAGAGGAACATATGTTCATATTTTTCCTTTCTGCCCATCAAACGATACTCGTCTCTAAACTCTGTTAAAAATTCACGCAGGGCACTAGCCACAACCTCACTACGAACCTCATCATGATATACGTTAATATAGTGATAAAAATACTTAAGATTGTCCATGATCACGAGATTCACATTTCCAGTCGTAGGGTATGAGTAATCGACATGGTGTAGCATGACGTAATACCGCTTGTCACACCACCCATCAGCAAGACTCATTATCCATACCTGCTGCTTCTCTTCTGCACGCGTTGTTTCTTTTACTTCACGGTGTATGTGAGACTTTATAAAGTTTAGCTCTGCAGTATACTTCAGCACATCGTCTGTGCAACGAAAGCCTTCAACGGTCTCACCAGAACATCCGTAGAGTATTTGTACATCTTGGAACTTCGCACAATCCAATGTGTTTTTAAAAGAGGCATAGGAGGGATGAATAGGAAGTTTTTCGGTATCCACCACATCCTGGCACTTTACTGAATACCATTTCGTAAACGTTGTACAAGCAATATTAAAGGTAGCCATTTGAATACACGTCTGATCTGAATACACGTCTGATCTCTCGGGCTTACTGCGGTCGACTGACCACGCAGGGACTCCCAGATAGTAGCATGACTCACGGTCTTACAGTGGGCGGAGCTTAGAACTTTCACCTGCACACACACACACACACACACACACACACACACACACACACACACAGGAGAAAGTGAAACGCTATTTGAAACATGATTTATTTAACAAACGAGATATTCAAGTTATATATATTTACAAATACGATTTAATAAACGAGATATTCAAGTTATATATATTTATATATATATATATATATATATATATATATATATATATATATATATATATATATATATATATATACAAATAGATACGATTATATACAAGACGTGTGAGTTAGAAGCATCATTGGTATCCAAAGGGTACGGTATCATAGGTACCAGGTATCTGGTAACGTTTCCTATAGGTGTTACGGCACACCATCGTACCCCTAAGTTCCTTCACGCCCCCCAGCTTCTGCGCCCGAAAATTGTGGGTGCCTACAATTAGTTGGGGAGGTTGTTCATCCAAACATACTAGATCCTTCAACGACTCAAAGTTAACAACCTCCCGATTCGCATGGTTGAGCGTAATACCCTTTGCCTTCACGATATATTTCATTTCCTCCCCCACCCTGACCCGTACCCCATAAGTCTTAGGTCCTGTTGAGGCAAAAGAGTCGGCGTATGCGTTGTCCCCATACTCATCCTTGATCTCATCAGTGAGCTCGCCGAGGAACTCCCCAATAGTGGGCATGTATTCACCCTCCCTCTCTGTGAATATCACGCTATCTGTATCGGCATACAATACTCTCCGCCCAAGAGAATGCAATAGACCCCAAAGTTTTATACGGGCGTAGGCTGTTGTGAAGCTGGCCACAGGTATGTTTGTAACCCTTGAGGTATCTGTGGCAAATTCAGTGTTGTTGTACTTTATTACGTAAGTATTACCTACATTTACGATCTCCATGACCTCTTTATCGGGGGCATTGGCATAATCCCAGACATCGCTATAACTTTGTGCCAAATGAATGCTCCCTCTGCCGGTATTCTGCGCAAATTTTCCCCATAGACTGTTTAGACACAACTTTGCACTAAAGCGCTTGCCAGGATTCTTTACAATTTGGACACGATCAAGTTGTATACCTTCGCGGTCGCGGTAACGTTGAATATAGGCAGACTTTTCATCTTCGGTATCAACTCCTCGCGGATACCCTGATGCCTCAACCTTATCCTTCAAAAAGGTGTTTATATATGGTGTGAAAAGGTTGGGTAGCTTCTGAAACCTCCACACCTCATGTATCTTCAGTATTCTATAACCATGGCGCACGGCTAGGGCCAACTCAGGACTTGTATATACGCCTCTGATCTTACGCTGGTGGGGTATATGGTTACATTCGCCGTTATCCTCTTCCGCGCACTTCACGCACAGGGGAAACATGAGCTTGTCGTCGATAACGACAGGTAAGATCGGCATCCATAAATTGCGTGGGGGGAGTACGTCTACGAAAGAGATCCCAAAGTAACGATCATTCAAATTTTTTGAAAATTCATTGATGGATGGTAGGCTAGGCCCCACCAGTTTCTCAGGAGCGCCCACGGGGTACGGATGCTCTTCATCACGTATGGGTATAAAGAACAGAAATCGTAGTAATGGAGCTTCACGCCCTCCGTAGGTGGGAAGTATAGTCTGAAAGGATTTGTACGTCCTCCAAACAAGCTATCACCACATTTGAGAGGATCCAGCACCATTGAACGCTTGATCGCTTTTATTTCCTCACGGTACACCTCGTCTGTCTCCATCCGTGCATCATATTCATGCTCCCACAAGACTTTGTGAGTGAACTGTGATCCTATAAGTTGATCGCGGGTGCGGGTCGATGCAAGACAGTCGGCAGGAGACCTACCGTGGATATCTCCGGTGACTCCGCACTCAGGACGGGGGCATCCATGCCACCAGCAACCGTTAAAGGAGTACACAGTCTTCACACCAGTGACACGGTTTTCACTTAACCCATCAACCCAAAAAACACGTCCATTAATCTTAATGGGTACTTCACCCGTGTTGCGGGCGTGCTTTATGTATACACCTGTCTGTTGCTCTAGGTGTATGAGCCAGTAAATAGCCTTGTGCCCGTAACTGCGGGGATTGTTTCGGTGAATAATGGCTAAGGTGTCTTTCGGCATGAAGTTATTCTTGAACACCGTAAAACATAATGATGCGATGGTGGTTGCGACGTGCAGTGGATCGCATTTGAAACGGGCTATGTACATCCTTCTAAAGGCCTGGAAACATACTCTAAGCACGCGCACATCATTCACGCAATAACGCTCACATTCATCAGCTATATTATAAGGGTTACTTTCATTAAAACTGTCGTAGTATCGATCGAAAATTATAAGAGCCCTACAGAGATTCCTGTGGTTATTAGGCACAGCAAGGGGGACGATGGCGACATAGGACCTGTACCCGACGACACAGCTGACCAACCAAAAAGATTAGCCACACAACATATCGAACATGTATTAAAAAATACCCTCCCACTTACATTGAGGAGTAAAGGCTATAGTCTTTATAATCTATTGAATGAGGATCCCGCCATACAATGGACCGATACAGGGGAGATCATTGTGAAGGATCAAAGGTACAAGGATCGAATATCGTAGACATTGTCCATGATCTGGTGAGAAAGTGGGATAGGCCATCACCATCAGGATGGAAGCATATTAAAGCAAGACTACAACAAATAAATGTCCCTAAAACGTTGATAGGAAATCTAAACAGGTTAAAAGACTTGGAACATGCAACGCCTGTGACACAATTGAAGGCGCCGTCACCCCCAGCGGTAACACCTTTGAAGAGGAGCAAGAAGAGGTTAAACCAACCCTACCCACGTGCCTCTAAAATACGCAAATGGCTAACGTATTAACTAAACGCTATTATGGCATTTCTACCCCATCCTCTTACGGCGGCGTAGATAGACTGTACAGAAGTGTTTACGGAGTAGGAAAAAAAGATGTTGAAAGATTTTTGAGGGAGCAGGACGCTTATACGCTTCATAAGCCTGTGAGAAAAAGGTTTAAAGCAGCCAAGACAACGGCTTCCTCGATTGATTCTATTTGGCAAGCAGATTTAACAGACATGCAAAGATATTCTGTGTATAACGATGGTTACCGCTACATTCTATTCATAATAGACGTATTCTCTAGATATCTGTGGCTAGTTCCTCTGAAAAATAAATCACCTGAAACAGTTGCTAAAGCCACCAAAACGCTAATGTTAAAAGAAAACAGGGTTCCTGGCTATTTTTGTACGGATATGGGGAAGGAGTTTATAGGCCGTGCTTTTCAGAATATGTTGACAGTTTAATATCAGCTATTACACAACCAATTCTATACATAAAGCTTCTTTAGCTGAAAGAGTTCAGCGCACCATAAAGGAAAGCATGCACCGTTATTTTACACATAAAAACACACAGATTTCTAGACATTCTGGAATCATTGGCATCATCCTACAACCGCTCACACCATCGCACGATTGGAGCAACACCTAACGAAGTTTTAGAAAGAGGTACGCTCCCGAGAAGAGATGGACCACCACCACCACCACCACTACCACACTCTGCGCGCTTCAAAATCAATGATTATGTAAGGCTGTCTCGTTCGGGGAATAAATTCGCAAAGGGTTTTGAGCAAGGATGGACACGCGAGATTTTTAAAGTTAGGGCTATGAGACCTAAAGGTGAGATAATGATGTATTACATTGAAGATTTGAATGGGGAAGAAATCTCAGGAGGCTTTTACCGCGAGGAATTGCAGAAAGTTGCGTTTAATTTAGAAGAAAATGTTTTTAAAATTGAGAAAATTTTAGGAAGCAAAGGTTCAGGAAGGAGAAAAATGTACCTGGTGAAATGGCTAGGGTACCCAGAAAGCTTCAACACCTATATAAAAACTGATGCAATAATGAAGCTTAAATAGTATGCAACATGGCTCCTAACCATTTCTACGTCACACTCCCGTCCTCCTCGTCCCTGTCTGTACACCCTAACAACACGCTAGCCAGCTTTGTAACAGAACTCCATGGGCACATTGAATTGGGTCGTGATTCGTATGAGGTGGGATATGCGAAATTCAGCTGGACACCGTCCTTTTTAAATATTGAACATAAAGAAACCGTTTTTACGATTCTTAGAGACATTGACGAGTGTGAAAAAGCTGGGTAGCTATGGATGAAACTATGCGCATCGCTCGGACTAAGATTGCACGGTATTACAGTACAGAAGTAAGACTAGGGCCGGGTCAATATGGTTCGGCCGAGGATGTTGTGAGAGGCTTAAACGTAAGTTTAAGAAACTCAAACCTTACGAATGATTTAGTATATGAAATCGTAAACAACCCTGCACATACACTAATCCTAAAATCAAAGACTAACAGACGTCTTAAAGAACATAGAAAGTTCAAAATTCTAACCAACGGCCGATATAGCGCAGCCTTCCAAAGAGACACATTTCACGAGACACAGTATAACTTGTCCAGATTAATGTATCAATTGAAGATGGAGAAATTGGCTGAAAGGTCCCCAGACATGTGCTATATTTACAGTATATAGTGGAGCACCAGTTTGTTGGGGATACCCAGGCACGCCTGCTGCGCATTGCTCACATCCCCAACCATAGAGGAAGGAGTTTGAGTATTACATATGACAGACCCCATTATGTGAATGTCGCAACTAATTTAATAAAACCATATCACAATATATATAAGAACGATTGAGGGCGAAAACTTCCCATTCGGTAACGGGAGCTTAACAGTGAGCTACACTTTCGACGCACTGAGTTATAATGGATAGAAAGCCTTTCACCGTCTATCGAGGGATGCGATACCAGCGCGGTAGTGGACTTGGATCCATTTTTTCATCCATACTACGTACGGCTGTTCCTTTGCTGAAGAGGGGTGCCAGATACGTTGGAAGGAAAGCGCTACAATCAGGCCTTAACACTGCAGAAGACATATTGGCCGGGGCCTAAACCTAAAGAAGCTCTAAAAAAACATTTAAAGCGTACACGGAACGAATCATCAAAGATGCAAATAGAAAAATGCGTGGTGGCGGGAAGAAGAAGAGGGCTCCCCGAAGAAGAAGGGGTCACGTGGTATTAAACGTAAAAGGCTATCAAAAAAGAAATGCTGTAAGCGAATGAAACCTATGGTTGACCACTTTTTTGACTGATATAAGCTAAGGATATTGATCTCATGAATCATAGTTTGTTTACCACTTGTCGAGAGGGAGTCACTATTTTTTCCATGGCACGCTTCCCACCCATGTAGTTCACAATGCTGTAAATCGGAGCTGTCCTTTTTGAGCTCCCGCCAACCCAAGTTTCTATTGAGCACAGTGACTTTATTACAATTAACCCTTTAAAACACAATTAGTGCACCTATAGAATTCGTGATACCCAGCTCAGGTCCTTACTTTTTTTGATCCAAGCTGTGTGCACATGTACGCTAAGCTACGTATAGCCCATTCTGATGGAACGGTTGCGATGACAAATATGCTGTATACCCTGAAACAAACTTTCTGCACGCCATATTCAACCAGTGTGACGTATATTTAAATCAGACCAACATATCGGCAGGCACGGGGTACTATCATCTACGAGCCTATTTGGAAAATGTCCTCAACTTTTCCAAAGAAGCGAAGGCTAACCTTTTTAAGTGCGGAGGGATATTATCAAACTAAAGATGAAAATAGTATAAAGGACAAATTTAAAAATTCTAAAAAGAAAATATAGAGTGTTTTGGACGGTTGCACACAGATTTCACTTTCCAGGAGAAGTTGCTTGTGAACGGGTGGATATGAAAATAAAGCTCACCCGCACGAGTCCTGAATCTGCTTAAATCTGGATGCGAATCAAGAAGAGGGTGCAAAGTCCTTGTGGTTCACATTATGGACACATACCTCCGCGTACGGCGAGTGAAATTTAAGTTCACCAAAACAACTAGAAATTGAGAAAAATTTACTAAACGCTACAGTGAAATATCCTATTAACAGAGTGCAGATCAAACTATATACGTTCCTGCAGGGTTGGCATCGAAGCAGATAGAAAACTTTGCCCTGGGAAATCTTCCTAAAAGGATATTAATCGGCATGCAGGACCACGCTTCGTGAATGGAAAATATAAAAAGAGTGCATTTAAATTCGAGAATTTCGGACTTAAAAATATAACTCTATACGTTAATGGCACTGCTTTGGTGAACAATGGGTACGGACTATTCATCAGACGCTGTGTTACCTCTTTGTGCCAGAGCCTATAGTAATCTGACCCATATTGCAGGTGATTGTGATGAGCTTGGTAATGGGGTAACGCAGGAAGAATTCATTGATCAATTTAACCTTTACCCGTTTGACATTACACCTGACTTATCTGCTAGCATAAATACCCATTTACCCCACAGCAGAGCGGTAACATCTCAGTGCGGCTGGAATTCGCCAAGCCTATAGACGCTCCTATTAGTGTACTAGTATATCTCGAATCGCAAGCCCTAATAGAAGTAGATCGATTTAGAAGCGTTATCACTGACTTTTAAAATGGATGCTAATACACTTCAGAAAGTAATGGAGCGAGTCACACGTTCCAAATTTATCGGCGTGTTTGCGAAGAATGAAACATTGAGTTTGCCAAGTACGCGAGAATGCGGTAGTCTTATTGTGAACACAGACATCATCGGTAATGAAGGGATTCACTGGATCGCTGTCTATTTTAAAAATAGACAGCGCCTGTACTATTTTGATTCACTCGGTACTCAACCCTGGAGTGACCCATATTATGTAAAATTTCTCGCTCAGTTACATATTCCCGAAGTGTGTGTGGACCCCATTTCGCATGCAAGGATATTTTACTAATGTTTGCGAATATACTGTGTCTCATTTCTCATGCATATGTCAAATGATAAAGAATTTATAAATTTTTTAAATTTATTTTGACCCGTGCACACTCGCCGAAACGATGAAATGGTATGCAGACAGATAAAAAACCGTTTTCCAATTGTACGTACTCGTTGTATATTATAATTTTTTGTTCGTATATTTGTAACGGTATATTCGTTTATTGTACTGATTCTTTCATTTAATAAATTTTATGAAAATATATTGTCTTCTTATCCCCCAAAAAGATCGAAAAAACTTACATTATTTCGGTGTGACATTGTTGACTGATCAGTATACCCTCCCTATTCCGAGATTCTTCAAAAGATTGTATAACTCGTGTCAAATCCTCATCGGACCTTAAAGGAATAATGCTTTTAAAACATATACAGAGTATACAGACAGACAGATCCCCATTATGTGAAGATATCTTTGGTTCGAGGAGTGAACGCCATAAAAATTTCGATTTTAGCATAATGGGGAAATAACACTGATTGACATTTTTGGCGAGTATCTATTTGACGAGATACTACAACTCTCCATATATATATAAAATTCTAATTATAGACACTTACATTTCTATGGTAGTCCCTTGCGTCGGGTTGTAAGGAGCGTCACTGCAAATATCTTCTACGGTTTGCGTTGAAAATAATTCGCCACGATCAATCGCATTGAAAAGACTAATTGCGGTTAATGCTGCAGTATCACGTTCTTCATACAAGTCTGGGGAGACGTACAGGTCCATGGTGGAGGATGTGTGACACTGCTGACTGATCAGTATATCATCCATATTCCGAGGTTCTTCAAAAGATTGTATAACACGTGTCAAATCCTCATCGGACCTTAAAGGAATAATGCTTTTAAAACATATACAGAGTATACAGACAGATCCCCATTATGTGAAGATATCTTTGGTTCGATTACCAATTTCGATTTTAGCATGATGGGGAAATAACATTGATTGACATTTTTGACTAGTATCTATTTGACGAAATACTACAACTCTCCATATATATATAAAATCGAATTATGGACACTTACATTTCTATGGTAGTCCCTTGCGTCGGATTGTAAGGAGCTTCACTGCAAATATCTTCTACGGTTTGCGTTGAAAATAAGTCGTCACGATCAATCGCGTTAAAAAGACTAACTGCAGTTAATGCTGCAGTATCACTTTCTTCATACAAATCTGGGGAGACGTACAGGTCCATGGTTGAGGAATGATTATTCACTGATGCGAAAATAGCTACTGTTACTCCCAACTGAAAAATATCCCCTTTTATATGCACATTCGCCAAGCTCCGCCCAAAAGACCAGATGTTCGTCGTGATTGGCTGCCGATGTAGCTGGGTGGAGCTATGACGTGTACCATTCCGCTATAACGGGTACGGACGAGTAATTGCATCTTTATATTTTCACTAATAGATTTAATGCTCTTATTCTCCTTTGAAATTATTTGGTGATTCGTATAGAACTTTGATATTGATTCCAAATATGGTTTCAGATTTTCTATCACCCATAGTTTTCGAGAAAATAATATTTCCATTTACTCAGTTTCCCGCATCATTAGTCACTAATGTAATCGAGAGGGTATAAAGAAATATATCATAATTATATTTTAAAAATAACATTCGGTTTCAACGTTAAACTGTGGGTCTAAGGTCCGCCCGAATTGTTCATTCTGACGAAGGTCAAGCTTTCCACTCCACCTTAGACCTACAGTTTAACTCCGAACCATCAACAGCCCAGCGTCTTAACCACTAGGACACGTAGGGTACCCATTTATCTGCCAACCACTTTCTTTGTTCCACTCCACCTTAGACCTACAGTTTAACGTGGAACCATCAACAGCCCAGCGTCTTAACCACTAGGACACGTAGGGTACCCATTTATCTGCCAACCACTTTCTTTTATTTGTGTAATGACCACCTTAGACCTACAGTTTAACGAACCATCAACAGCCCAGCGTCTTAACCACTAGGACACGTAGGGTACCCATTTATCTGCCAACCACTTTCTTTTATTATGTGTAATGACCACCTTAGACCTACAGTTTAACGTGGAACCATCAACAGCCCAGCGTCTTAACCACTAGGACACGTAGGGTACCCATTTATCTGCCAACCACTTTCTTTTATTATGTGGAATGACCACCTTAGACCTACAGTTTAACTCCGAACCATCAACAGCCCAGCGTCTTAACCACTAGGACACGTAGGGTACCCATTTATCTGCCAACCACTTTCTTTTATTATGTGGTGACCACCTTAGACCTACAGTTTAACGTGAACCATCAACAGCCCCGCGTCTTAACCACTAGGACACGTAGGGTACCCATTTATCTGCCAACCACTTTATTTTATGTGGAATGATGAACAGCTGGGCTTTGCTGATCTCTTACATATAAAACCCATTCACTAAGAACATAGGCTTTCCTTTCTCACTAGAAACAAACTCTGCCATTTCGATTATTATTTTTATAATTGTGGGTACCTTTATTTGAACAAAACTCTCGCTCTTCTTTTTATATATATATATATATATATATATATATATATATATATATATATATATATTAGTATTTCAGGTTTCCCCACCTTGTTTCTTTCGTTTATTATTTATTATAATTGTGTGTATATCTAAGAGTCGGAGTGAGGTGAGGTTTTGATCGAATATCTTGGACGAAAGGATTAATCCCTCGGCCGAAAAGGTCTCTAGGGACACGATTCGAAATGCCACAGAGTCGTCTTTTCCTCATGTGTGTGTGTGTGTGTGTGCGTGTGCACGAGTTGTTTTATTATATATATATATATATATATATATATATATATATATACAGGTTTGGGGAATGACGATCGTCTGTTTTGATTGTTTCATAAATTTTCACTTCCGTCGTTTTTTCCCCACTGATACTCGAATATTTATAATGAAAATTATTTATTTAATAAACAGAATTTAATTGGATTCATCTACCACCATATATTGTTAATATATGTTTTTTCGTAAGCGCAATGAGAATGTGTTTTGGCTAATTTCAACTTTTAAATGAATTGTTTCTACTATAATTATTCATTTGACACACGGGGAGAAGTTCTGGTTGTCAAGTGGAATGACATAAATGTGTTAGTTTAAATAAGTTATCAATAAGAAGGAAAGACTAAAACGAATATTTTTTAAAAACGTAAATAAAGCGTTTGGTGATATATTCATAGCTAGTTGGGCATCCCTTATAAAAATTCATTTTCTGTCTAACGAAATATTTATTGGGTAACTTTGTTAATTCTGTTATATTACTAAAATATATTGAAAGTTGCCTTTACTTTTATTCAATCCGGTTGATAAATTCCGGGAAGTGTGTGTGTGTGTGTGTGTGTGTGTGTGTGTGTGTGTGTGTGTGCGAGTTGTTTATTCGTTTTATTATATATATATATATATATATATATATACCTAACATAAGAAAGAATGTATATATATATATATATATATATATATATATATATATATATATATATATATATAAATAATATATATCTAGCAACCGATCATTGCAAAAAAAACTGGAAAGGTATGCAATTAATAAAGGTGTATTTAAACAGAATTTAATTGGAATAACTATCGTCATATTGTTACACAATGGATGATTAATGGGACACATGGCGCTATCTGGCAACTGAACACATTGCGCTATCTGGCAACTCAGCCAGAATAGAGGCTTATAAAAGACCACGAAGTTGGTGAAAGACTCATTCCCAGCTCGGCTCCAGCCGAGCAAGGACCTCTGGTCCTTCTCTTTCTGGCCCTTTGGTAAACCCCTTAGTGGCCTCTTAGGTTAGGAAAACGAAAATAATATGCCTTGCTATCAAAGGCAACTACTCTCTCTCTCTCTCTCTCCTTCAGGCGTCTCTCTCCCTCCTTCAGCTTCCTCTCTCTCTCTCTCCTACAGGCGTCTCTCTCCCTCCTTCAGCTCTCTCTCTCTCTCCTACAGGCATCTCTCTCCCTCCTTCAGCTCTCTCTCTCTCTCCTGCATGTGTAACTACGGCATGTGTACCTCCTGCATGTGTGCGTATGTGTGTGTGTGTACCTCCTGCATGTGTACCTCCTGCATGTGTACCTCTCCCCCCTTGGCTCAACCAACTGGCTGATTCTGGCTGATTCAGCCAACTGGCTGATTCTGGCTGATTAGGAGCCTATAAAACAACGCCTACTCGGCTGAAGTCTTAATGTGCACTTGGCTCCTGCCAGGTGAACACCTCTCCTCCTTTCTCTCCTCCTTTGGCCCTTTGGGGGGAATAGCTTGGGGGAGGCTCCCAAGTTGCATGCCCCTTGCAACCTAGGTTGTTGCATGACCCTTGCAACCTAGGTTGGCAACAAAGGCCAGTACTCTTTTTTTCTTTTGTTTTCTTTTTTTTGCAACCCCCACCCCTCCCCCCTTTGCAACAACCCCCTCCCCTTTGCAACATCCCCTTTGCAACATTACATAATAACATGCAACATTCTTGCACTCTCCCCTTTTGCGGCTATACTACTGGCCAGTACTGTTCCTTGTGGTTATTAGCTGCGTACTTCCGATTCTGATTATGATATACCTTGAATTTTGACGACCTGCAGACGTTCTCTGAGGAATTTGTAGATCCATTTTCCCACTTTGCCTGTTATTCCTATATATTTCATTTTATGTGCTATTATACCATGGTCACATTTGTCGAAAGCTTTAGCAAAATCTGTGTATATAACATCATAGTTGTCATTGCCTTCCAATACATCTAGGATATTGTTGTAGTGTTCTATTAGTTGTGATAGGCATGATCTACCTGATCGGAATCCGTGCTGATTTTCGTTGAATCTTTCCAGTGTCTCCAAGAAATCATAAATTTTCTCTCTAACTATTCTTTCAAATACTTTGGTGAAGTGGGACGTCAATGACACTGGTCTATAGTTCTTTGCTTGAGATCTGTCCCCTCCTTTATATATTGGGACAATGTTTGCTCATTTCAAGATGCTCGGTATTTCCCCAATGTCTAGGGATCTTCTCCATATCCAGTATAAAGGTGTAGCTATTTCATTTTTACAGTTTTTAATCAATAATGCATTCCAGTTGTCCGGAACTGCAGCTGAATGTGGTTTCATTTGTCCTATAGCTCTCGCTACATCTTCTGGGGTAAAATCAAAGTCTGTTATATACTCTCCTTGCAATTCTTCTTCAAAGAATGCATTTATGTCAGGTATCGCTGTGTCACTTTTTGGGGTACTGAAAACTGATTCATATTGAGGGTGACAGGACAATTGCGTCCTGGTCAAGTGCGTCCCTGGACAATTGCGTCCGGTTTTATTTAGTCCCGGACGATTGCGTTCCGGACAATTGCGCACTTCCCCAACTACTATATGAAGTTTATTTATTAGAGAAGTGAATAGAAAGTTCATTGTGACCACCTACGCAATTATCCAGGGACGCCAATGACGAGGGACGAGTATGTTTGTTATTGTAATTTTGTATGGGATATAATGCCAGGTTAGATTAATTGAATGCCCAGTTAGGTCACACTGTATGCCCTTGACGATTGGTTACGTTAAGTTGTGATATTTTCGTTAAAATAACGAAACTAACTATCTTAAGTGGACGTAACCCATAAAATTTGACAATGATGTTGCTGATGATGGATAAAGTTTTAGAGAACAGTTTCGAACAGAACTTATGAACATATAACAAGTTTAATAGGTTAAAATGAAAAGTATATTTGAAATTCCGATACTAACTTTCTATTCACTTCTCTAAAAAATAAACTTCATATAGTAGTTGGAGAAGTGCGCAATTGTCCGGGACGCAATTGTCCGGGACGCAATTGTCCAGGACGCACTTGACCAGGACGCAATTGCCCTAGTACCATATTGAGCTCTCAATGTATCAGATATTTCTTTTGGATCGTCGGTTAGTTCATTATTTCTCGTCCTTAGGGGCCCAATAGCGGCGCTTTTTTGTTTTCCTTTTTGCATAGCTATAGAAGTATTCTGGATTTTCCTTTATTGCTTCTACCGCCTTTTCCTCTTCCCTCTCTGTATGATCCTTAATCAGGGCTTGTATTTCCCTATCGATACCCTCCAGTTTTTCTTTTATTGCTTTCCTGTCATTATCTCTGCAGTTACTAACTTCGCCTCCACTCTCTTTCTTTTGCGGAATAATCTTCTCTTTTGCCTCTCTAGCCAGCTCCTCTTTCCTTTTGGCTGTGATTTCGGAGCATATTTTTCTAAAATTCTCAGCGTTTTTTCTTCCAAGGTTGTTACCATTTCTTCAGTTGTTTTATTCTCGAAAATTGTTCTCCATTCTATTTGGGCCATGTGCGATCTGATTGCTTCCCAATTTATAGTCTTGGAGTTTAAGTTAAAGGCCCCGAATTTACTTCTTTCCTCAATATGTTTATTGTCTTTTAATGCTGTCGTCATATTTGTTGATATCTCGATTAAGTTGTGGTCTGAGATAATGGTTGGGGTTATTTTTATATCAGCAATCAAGTTCGTGTTATTCGCGAATACCAGATCCAGGCAGTTATTTTTTCTGGTATTTTCTGTTATCTCCTGTGTCAGCATAAACTCATTTGTGAGAGCCATCAACATTTCTGCTTTCTCCTGGTCTTCTCTTGTGCCCCCGTTGTCCTAATGAATATATATATTATTCCTATCCACCTTTTTGTATTTTATAAATGGGAAGTTAAAGTCCCCGCAGATCATTATATTGGGGTATGGGGGGTTTATGGCCTTTATCAGCTTTCTGATGTCATCAATGGCCTCCGAGAATTTTTCGGTTGGGGTGCTTGGAGGTCTATAGATGACTATTACTATCACGTTTAGTTTTTCTATTTTCACTGCTAGGAGTTCCACATAGCTGTTTGATTTACTTATTATCGTCTCTGTCATACGGCCTTTCTATACATTTATATATATATATATATTATGTTATAGTGTTATAATGTTTCAGACCAACAAAGACCCTAGGATCCACTCATGGCTAGTCTACCTACCTGTGTTCGTAATTGTGTATTTGCATGTCCTCCGTGGTGGCGGAGGGGACCTACAATTTTACGTGGGTTCCGAACCACAAAGCCTTAATTTTACTACCTTAAACTATACCCAATCTATCAACATATGCGTCTAATCGATTTTTAAACATGTTTATAGAAGTGCTGCTAATTACGTCCACCGGCAAACTATTCCATCTATTTACTATTCTATGCGTAAAAAAGTTTTTGGCAACTGCTGTCTCGAACCTTCTACTTGTCAACTTACACCCGTTATTTCTAGTTCTATTATATTGAGATATTTCGAAAAAGCTATCTCTATCTACGTTATCGAACCCATTCATAATTTTGAAAACCTGGATTAGATCACCCCTTAGCCTCCTAGTCTCGAGTGTAGTCAATTTTAACTCCTTAAGCGTATCCTCTTACGACTTCGACCTAAGCGACGGAATCATTTTAGGTGCTCGTCTTTGAACTCTTTCGATTTTGTCTATATCTTTTCGCATATGCGGATTCCAAAATTGGATCGCGTACTCCAAATGGGGTCTAACTAATGATTTATAGAGAGGAACAATAATTTCGCGCGATCTGTACTCAAAATTCCGAGCTATAAAACCTAACACTTTGTTAGCTTTATTGACCGCTGCTGTACTTTGTTTCGCTACTTTTAAATCACCAGTGACTATAACTCCTAAATCTTTTTCCTGCTCTACGCTTGTTAACTCCTTCCCTGACATACTATACGCAAAATTACCGTTACGCGAACCTATATGTAAAATTTGCACTTATCGACGTTAAATCTCATTTTCCATGTGACTGACCAATCAACGATTTTATTCAGCTCTTCCTGGATTTTACCTGTATCTTCGTATCTTTTTGAAAATCGAAATACACTACATCACCTGCCTGATGACTATCGTAAACGTCAACCACGCTTTGAAAAAATTCTAAAATATTATTTAAGCAAGATTTGTTTCTCCTAAAACCGTGCTGCGTATTTCTAACCAAGTTATGCAATTCTAAGTGTTCGACTATACAATCCCTAATTATGGATTCCAGTAGCTTACCTACAACAAACGTTAAATTGATTGGCCTATAATTTCCCACCGCATCTTTATCGCCTTTCTTAAAGATATATATATATATATATATATATATTATATATATATATATATATATATATATTATATAATATACAAGATATATATATAATATATATATTTAATATATATATATATATATATATGCATATAACTGCAATGACGCGCAGTATATAAATGAATAGAAACGATATAAGTGTTAAGGAACGTTTCTGCACACGAGGGGGAGAGATAACGAATAAATGAAAAATGAGGCGAACCGCCCGGGAATCGAACCCAGGGCCTTCCAATTGCCGGTCGGACGCTCTACCATTATGCTACGGACTCACTCATCACAAATCGAAATTCTCCCACATAGGGCAGAAACCAATGCCCTGAGAGGGCACCCTCGCAAATCGTGAATATGCGCAATTAACTGCAATGACCGCGCAGTATATTAAATGAATATGTGGGAGAATTTCGATTTGTGATGAGTGAGGTCCGTAGCATAATGGGTAGAGCGTCCGACCGGCAATTGGAAGGCCCTGGTTCGATTCCCGGGCGGTTCCTCATTTTTCATTTATTCGTTATCTCTCCCCACTCGTGTGCAGAAACGTTCCTTAACACTTATATCGTCTATTCATTTGATATACTGCGCGGTCATTGCAGTTATATGCGCTATTCACGATTGCGAGGGTGCCCTCTCAGGGCATTGGTTTCTGCCCTATGTGGGAGAATTTCGATTTGTGATTGAGTGAGGTCCGTAGCATAATGGTAGAGCGTCCGACCGGCAATTGGAAGGCCCTGGTTCGATTCCGGGCGGTTCGCCTCATTTTTCATTTATTCGTTATCTCTCCCCTCGTGTGCAGAAACGTTTCCTTAACACTTATCGTTTCCTATTCATTTATATACTGCGCGGTCATTGCAGTTATATGCGCATATTACGATTTGCGATTTGGAGAGGTGCCCTCTCAGGGCATTGGTTTCTGCCCTATGTGGGAGAATTTCGATTTGTGATTGAGTGAGGTCCGTAGCATAATGGTAGAGCGTCCGACCGGCAATTGGAAGGCCCTGGGTTCGATTCCCGGGCGGTTCGCCTCATTTTTCATTTATTCGTTATCTCTCCCCCTCGTGTGCAGAAACGTTCCTTAACACTTATATCGTTTCTATTCATATATATATATATATGTAAAAATGAACCATAAATAATTCCCATATTCTTATACTATCTTATTCTTCATGTAATTCTTGTATTCATTTATATAGTTCTTGTATCCATTTTAAGAAAAAGTATCCATTTAAAAATTCATGTGTTATATGGTTCATGTACTGGGTGATCCAGATAAATGGGACCCATAAAAAAAGCCAAATATTCTTAATATTTAATTCCTTTCATAAAAACTATATATCATTCGAAAGAGTAGAGTTACAAGTTTATTATGAAATATTTATTTTTAAAAATGACTCCTTTCAAATGTGCTCCATTAGTTGCCAAGCATTCCAGTGTTCTCGCTTGTAAGTTCTGCATCACTTTTGCAAGAGTGTGCGGTGGTATGGCCTGTATCATTTGTGATGGCGGCCTTCAATTCTTGCAAGGTCGTTGGGTTATTTCTGTAGACCCTACTCTTTAAATATCCCCAGAGATAATAATCTAAGGGAGAAAAATCCGGAGACCTTGCGGGCCATTCAACGTCTCCAAATCTTGAGATTAACTCGCCTGGAAACGTTTGACGCAAAACTGCCATGCAGTTCCTCGTAGTATGGCAGGTAGCTCCGTCTTGTTGGAACCAGTGGTTTTCTAGACAAAGATCTCTTAATTTAGGACTAAGGAAATCGGTCAACATTTTTTCGTAGCGATCACCATTTACAGTGACCGTGTTTCCGGTGGAATCCTCGAAAAAGTACGGCCCTCTGATCTGAGATGCAGTAAGACCACACCAAACAGTTACACGCTGACTATGCAACGGGACTTCAGTAATATTCAATGGATTTTCTGTTGCCCAGAAACGACAATTTTGTTTGTTTACAGTTCCATTCAAGTGAAAATGGGCTTAGTCTGACATAATCAAAGTTGCTAGAAAATTGGTGGTGTCATTTACCTTCTGTTGGATCCATTGACAGAATTGTCGTCTTCGTGCGAAATCTCCATCGTTTAGTTGTTGCACTGTTTGAATTTTATATGGAAAGAGCATTAAATTTTGCTTGAATATACGGTGTGTTGTTCCATATCCAACTCTAACAGCTGAGAAGCACGTCTGATGCTTATGTTAGGATTATCCTGTACAATTTCATGAGTTCTGTTAATGATCTCGTCTATCCTTGCTGTGCGCACTCTTCCAGTTGGTTTTCTTTTTCCAATGCTGCCAGTTAGGGAAAAATTTCTGACACACCGACGGATTACTTTCTTAGAAGGTGATTTTGACATCTGAAAATTTGTCTTGAAAGATCTTTGAGCTGAAACTACACTTCTTCCATGCTCATAATATTGCTCAGTTATGAAACGCAGCTGTTCCTCAGTCCATGCAGTCATCTTGAAGGGTTAGTTTTAACTAACACTTTTATTTTGTTTTGTATCTTATCTTGTCTTGTATTGTCAAAACCTATACAATCCTGTACAAACTTGTAACTATCCTCTTTCGAATGATGCGTATGATTTTATAAAAGGACTTATACTTTAAGAGTTACATGGGTTTCTTTTGGGTCCCATTTCTCTGGATCACCCTTTATTTATATAATCCTGTATATTCTTATATATTTAACTTTATATAATGCCTATACTCATATGTATGTATTGTACGTGTGTGTATTCATTTTTACATAAGGACCAAAATCGCCCAACGCGAGTTTGGATAAAATTTTTGATTTGCTTTCTACTTTGCCAAATAATTGGTGACCTGTTGTTTCTTTAAAATCTCATAATCATTTTTTTAGATTTCGCTTAATAAGGAATCCTGCTTAAGCTTTGCAATGTTCATATTTTGTATACATTCTCTTTCGTTATAAAAGATGAGATCATGTCTTGCCTAAGCATTAAAATTGTACATCTTAAACCTTAAAATTTTACTCATATGCATATTTTTGTGTAAAGATGCATAGTCCGATTTCCACTTTTAGTTAACTTGGCAGATCATGATAACATCAGATCTGAAAAGTCGCGGTTTAAGATAAAAATATGGTTTCGTCTTCAAATATTTTGTTTACTCGTTCAAGCCTTACCACAGCTGAAAATTTACTTTATTTTCGAATATTGTGCAAAAATAATACAGCCTTTTTAGCATTTAATAATAATGATGTTCGCAGTTTTTGGGTATATAAACCCTAGTAAAAATCTTCCATTGTCATTCAGAAGCTAATTCAGAGGCTGAGCACTACCTGTACATTTTAACAGTAAATTACAGTAAAAGATAGTTTTTATCTTATCCTTCGAGCCTTGCTCTCTTCAGAAGAACTTAGTCATTAAACTTTCCGGATACACTATAAGAAGAATCCGGAATCTTCAGCATTTTTAGTAAGTCTACCAGAGTCCTTCGAGCCACTATAGAAGAACTCAGAGAGTAATATAGGAGAAAACTACTACAAATCACCCATCCGTTGCTGCCATCTAACTAGAACCCCCGTCGACTTCGAACCAACCCAGGCCATAGACGGAGGGGTTAACAACTGGCGACCCTTTAACCAGGATCTTCACGACTGACAACTTCTGCATCCAGGATTCTTCCAGTCTTCCAGACCCTGGAACTAGAACCAACACCCAGTTGACCGGCGTGTCACGACTTCTAGTTCGTCACATCTACCCTTGAACCGGTGCGTCACGACTCCAAGTTCTCCACGCCTAGTTTTCATCCAAGCACAAATGGCCAGCAAGACACGTCTTCAGAACACGTCTCTAAGGATTTCGCCGTAGGAATCTTGTTAAGTACAAAACTTTTTTAAAAATAATTTCTAAACATTTGAAAAGTCAGTATTATTAACAGTTAATATTTAGTATTGAGCCAGAATTAACAAAAAAACACAGTGAACACTTCAGACACCAGTGATACATTCTTTTATTGAAAACAGTATTTTCACAGAATTATTGTCACAATTAAAATTCACAGAGTTAGTTTCAGAGAGTTATTTCCACAGTTATTTTCACAATTGTAGTTCGTATAGTATAATTTTATTTAATGTACCAAACATAGTATTACCATACCTTCACGTATATTCGAGTGAAATCTTGTTTACATTTTTTATTTTGTTTGCAATCTTTTCAAATTCTCCCCTAGTTAGGCAAATTATTGTGCATTTATTTAATGTGTATTTTTTTAGATTGTGTAGTTAGGAAACCCCCTTAAGTGATCATTCCATAAATTAAGATCGGTCAAGCAGACTTAAGTACCTTCACATATGAGCGATTCCGACGGTGCGCTTTCTGACATCGAAGATTTCCCTACACCCATTTTTCCACCTACCCCGCGCCCTTCAAACATACTCCCAAACACACAAACTTCAGATCCAGAACAAGCCAATATGTCTCAGTCTCAAACCCCCTCCCCAGCATATATTAACTTAGGCAGACTAGTAAACCTTCCTCATACTGTTTTAATTTTTAAGGGGACCATAGATAATCGCTTTGTTGAACCACGCGTAAGACCTTGGATTGAATCTTTAGAGCAACATTTCTTACGCGAAACCATCACCGATGATGATATAAAAATTAGAGAAGCAAAAAGCTTTATCGACCTTAAAGAAGGGAATGCTCATGACACAGTCACCTACGTCCCATCAATTAGCGAAGCTACAACATGGGACGATTTTAAACAAAACTTATTAGAATTTTTTAAAGAAATAACACTTGCACAACCCTTAGCCACGTTAGAAGCAGTCTTCCAAGCTAAATGAAAAGAGGAACACGAAGATTTAAACAATTTTATTACACGAACACATAAACTTGTAGGAGAAGCCCTCCGTGCCGCAGAAAATGCATGTGGCATAACTTTCACTTCGAAACAAAGAAATCTAATATTAGCAACAACTATTTACCAAAACCTACCCGGAGCACCTAAAAAAAAGTTTCAGGAGTTTTTAAATGTTGACAAACCTGTAAGTGTAGCCATAAACAAAACACGGGAACATTACCCCAGTTTAGGAAACCAGTACATCATTGTGTTTACAGACCACTTCTCGCGTTACAGCGAAGTAGCTGCCATTCCAGACCAGACCTCGGAAACTGTGGCTAGAGCCCTAGTGGAACGCGTCATCCAGAATCATACTACTCCTTCCATCCGAATTTCAGATAACGCTCTTAGTTTCACTTCCAAACTGTTCGAGTCACTCTGTAACATGTGTAAAATTAAAAATACACACATTGTGGCATACCATCCGCAGGCAAACGGCTTAGTGGAAAGACACAATCGAAAGATCTTAGAAGCCCTGCGCCACGTTGTCGATGCATCCTCCCGTACATGGGATGATTCCCTTCCCATGGTACAAACAGCCATCAACAATGGCTATAATGTGTCCATCTGGGACACCCCTCATTTCGCCCTCTATCACTACGACAAGCGTCTACCTTTTGATTTGCCCGACCAAACCGACCCGGCAGTTCTAACATCTTCCGAAATGGCAGAAGCAAATCAGCAACTAGCTGAACGATCTTTCAAGATTTTTGACATAATCCTGCTATGCCCTCGACCAACGAAACCAACAGATGGAGCAAGAGCAACATAGGCGTCATCCCCGTCAACGGACTATAATCGTCGGTATGCGATGTTATCTGAAGAGCGTGAAACCGCCAGGTGCTCATCGCAAATTATACCCAAAATGGGATGGCCCATATAGGATTATGAAAAACCTCGGAAAAAATCGTTATGAAATCCTCGACCTCCGGGATCATTCCAAACTAAAGATCATTCGCGCTGACAATTTGAAGATAGCTTCCGAACAACACCTTCCCAAAAAGCAGCTGCCAGGCGTTCGAGCCGCCTATCCTTCAAAAGGTCAAGGTATTAACAAATCGAGCAGGGATAAAAAAACTGAAGTGGTCACCGCGGGAACCACTACCCATGACGAAGATTGGTACCTCGTAATACCACCAGTACTCGAGCCAATCTCTGAACAAGAGGAGGCCCCAGAACCAAGAGTCCCATCGGACCCAGACCCACGTGAACTAGAACCTTCACATAAGAAACGAACCCGCTCAGAATCCGAGCTCAACGGTCGACCCCCATTGCCACCAAAACGAGGCCGACCCCTTCGCCCACAAACACAAGTATCCACACAACCACCCCTAGCTCCGTATAACCTAAGGCGTAGAAATGAATAAAATTGTTCCCCTTATAATTTTCCAAATTATTTACTCTTGTAGCCCTAGCATTAAAATTTCTACCGGAGTTGTTATAGAAAAACTTGCAGAAGGTAAATTTTTGAAAGGGCACGCAGACCTTTATATAAATTTGCAACCCCCTGCTAGAATTAAAATCAATCTCCTTCAGATACAAACCCAATTAAAAACGTTTGAAAGTAAAGTCCAGAATTCTTTCCAAGGAAAAGATCAGATTAGTCGCGTTCTGTTAGAAAATACCCTCGAAAATATTCAAACTACAGCACGCGCCCTATCAGAAATATTAGCCTTACCATGGATACAAACTGAAACTAAAAATTCAGAAAACTTTAACCAAAGAAGTAAAAGGGGACTGATAGATATAGGAGGGAAACTGTTCAAAGGTTTATTCGGATTAGCAACCGAAGAAGATATTAAAAGAATTGAACTTAAATTGAACCTCTTCGCGCGAAATCGACAATATAATGGACACATGTTAGAACAAACTATTAGGTCATTACACGAAAACAATCGCTTCCTCCACTCCCTTTCGGACAGATTCACATACCTTGAATCCATGTTAGCTGAATACAAAGAACACAAAAGATATCTAGAATTAATAGAGATAATGAACCTACAAGTAACCCTAATCGATAAATACTTACAACGAATAACTACGATTCATTCCAAGGTTTTGCGTGCAACCCAGCTAGCCCATGGAAAAATCACTCTTTCCACCCTAATACCATGGGAAATACTTCAGTCCTTGATTCACACAGCCCAGTCACAATTAAAATTATCACCCATATTCCCACTCAACCACACTAATTACCCCCAATTTCTAGAATACACCTGGACTGTACATGGACCACGCCCCTACACATACCTCATAATTATACCATTTTTCGATGTCCTCACTTATGACGTATATAAATTTCACCCTTTCCCAACACCCTACCAAAACAACTCTAATGTCTATCGATTGTATTTACCCACCGTACCACCTTACCTTTCCCTCACCAAAGATCTGTCAGCTTATTCTATGATGTCAGATAGCGACGTCCGGCATTGCCGATTCCCGCAACCAAATAAACAACTCGTCTGCCCTCCACTCAAACCAGTTATTCTTCCAACTACTAGGTCTTGCTTTATCGACTTAATTCGTGACCGGCATGCCCCGGTATGTTCATTTAAAAAATTTAATTCCCCTAAAACCATCCAACTACGAATTGGACTAGACATTTGGGTTTCTTTCGCGAACAGGACTGCCGCTACTCTCGAGTGTCCATCGAATTATTCCCTCATCACAATCCCTATGGTTATTCGGCTACCAATTGGTTGCTCTTTGCGTTCAAAAGCCCTCCAAATATACAACCCGTACAAGGTTACCCTTAATAACTCATACCCATTCCCGTCGCAAATTAAATTTAAACCCGTCATAGAGATCTTAAATCTCTCCATAAAACCTGTAACCATCCTACCCGAACTACATGCCCCTGAATGGAATGATCAATTGAGCCGGTTTAAAATTTCGGATGATAACCAAAATAACCTCTTACAAATACTACAACCGGTAACCATTTTCTCAACATCTGCCGTTAGTATCATTATTGTATGTGCTATTATCCTCGGTATATTTGTGGTGAAAAGATCATTCTGGGAACAAAGAAAACCAAGAGACACGGAACATGAAACTATTTATGCACGACCAAGAGTGCGTACCCAGACCAAGTGAACAGACTTAACCACCCGACTTATGTTGTATATATAAATCTGTATTATAAAAGCCATAGTTATCATCTAGTTAGCATTAGTTAAGATGTTACATTATTATATTAATGTCATTCTAGAGGGAAGAGCCCTGTAAAAATGAACCATAAATAATTCCCATATTCCTATACTATCTTATTCTTCATGTAATTCTTGTATTCATTTATATAGTTCTTGTATCCATTTTAAGAAAAAGTATCCATTTTAAAAATTCATGTGTTATATGGTTCATGTATTTATATAATCCATGTATATTCTTATATATTTAACTTTATATAATGCCTATACTCATATGTATGTACGTGTGTGTATTCATTTTTACATAAGGACCTAAATCGCCCAACGCGAGTTTGGATAAAATTTTTGATTTGCTTTCTACTTTGCCAAATAATTGGTGACCTGTTGTTTCTTTAAAATCTCATAATCATTTTTTTAGATTTCGCTTAATAAGGAATCCTGCTTAAGCTTTGCAATGTTCATATTTTGCATACATTCTCTTTCGTTATAAAAGATGAGATCATGTCTTGCCTAAGCATTAAAATTGTACATCTTAAACCTTAAATTTTACTCATATGCATATTTTAGTGTAAAGATGCATAGTCCGATTTCACTTTTAGTTAACTTGGCAGATCATGATAACATCAGATCTGAAAAGTCGCGGTTAAGATAAAAATATGGTTTCGTCTTCAAATATTTTGTTTACTCGTTCAAGCTTTACCACAGCTGAAAATTTACTTTATTTTCGAATATTGTGCAAAAATAATACAGCCTTTTTAGCATTTAATAATAATGATGTTAGCAGTTTTTGGGTATAAACCCCAGTAAAAATCTTCATTGTCATTCAGAAGCTAATTCAGAGGCTGAGCACTACCTGTACATTTTAACAGTAAATTACAGTAAAAGATAGTTTTTATCTTATCCTTCGAGCCTTGCTCTCTTCAGAAGAACTTAGTCATTAAACTTTCCGGATACACTATAAGAAGAGTCCGGAATCTTCAGCATTTTTAGTAAGTCTACCAGAGTCCTTCGAGCCACTATAGAAGAACTCGGAGAGTAATATAGGAGAAAACTACTACAAATCACCCATCCGTTGCTGCCATCTAACTAGAACCCCCGTCGACTTCGAACCAACCCAGGCCATAGACGGAGGGGTTAACATATATATATATAATATATATATATTATATATATATATGTATATTATATATATATATATATTATATATATATCTTTTATATATATATATATTATATATTATATATATATATATATTATATTATATATGTACTATATATATATTATATATATTATATAGATGTTATATATATATATATATATATTTTATATATATAATAAAGGGTGATCCAGAGAAATGGGACCCAAAAGAAACCCTGTAACTCTTAAAGTATAAGTCCTTTTATAAAATCATACGCATCATTCGAAAGAGGATAGTTACAAGTTTGTACAGGATTGTATAGGTTTTGACAATACAAGACAAGATAAGATACAAAACAAAATAAATGTGTTAGTTAAAACTAACCCTTCGAGATGACTGCATGGACTGTGGAACAGCTGCGTTTCATAACTGAGCAATATTATGAGCATGGAAGAAGTGTAGTTTCAGCTCTTAGAAGGTGATTTTGACATCTGAAAATTTGTCTTGAAAGATCTTTGAGCTGAAACTACACTTCTTCCATGCTCATAATATTGCTCAGTTATGAAACGCAGCTGTTCCACAGTCCATGCAGTCATCTTGAAGGGTTAGTTTTAACTAACACATTTATTTTGTTTGTATCTTATCTTGTCTTGTATTGTCAAAACCTATACAATCCTGTACAAACTTGTAACTATCCTCTTTCGAATGATGCGTATGATTTTATAAAAGGACTTATACTTTAAGAGTTACAGGGGTTTCTTTTGGGTCCCATTTCTCTGGATCACCCTTTATATATATAATATAGATATACCGGGTGTCCGAGAATTATCTGTACAAGTTTTGGCTGTTATTAAAAGTCAACCATGAAGTGTAGAAATTCCAGTGTTGTCCCATTTTACAGAGAAACTCATTCAGTTTTTTCTGATAACAAGTTTTGACAAGTTTTTTCTTTTTTGTACGCGGGTGACAGACATTGATGATTTAAAAGCAAGAATCACAGCTGCTATTGAGCGAATTGATGTGGATATGCTGCAGCGTACATGGCAACATTTGGATTATCGATTGGATATTTTGCGAATCACTAATGGTGCACATATCGATTGTCTGTAACAACGTTACTTTAATAAAAGAAACTTTTGAAAATACAGATTCTAAACAATCTTGTTTAAGAATTTTACGTGTGTTATCAAGAATTTTATTAAAAGATGAAATTGTACAGATAATTTTCGGACACACTGGAATTTCTAAAAAACTTGTTAAAACTTGGTATCAGAAAAAACGTAATGAGATTCTCTGTAAAATGGGACAACACTGGAATTTCTACACTTCATGGTTGACTTTTAATAACAGCCAAAACTTGTACAGATAATTCTCGGACACCCTGTATATTATATATAATTAATATATATATTATATATAATTACTAATGATTTATAAAGAGGAACAATAATATCGCGCGATCTGTACTCAAAATTCCGAGCTATAAAACCTAACACTTTGTTCGCTTTATTGACCGCTGCTGTACTTTGTTTCGCTACTTTTAAATCACCAGTGACTATAACTCCTAAATCTTTTTCTTGCTCTACGCTTGCTATCTCCTTCCCTGACATACTATACGCAAAATTACCGTTACGCGATCCTATATATAAAATTTTGCACTTATCGACGTTAAATCTCATTTTCCATTTGACTGACCAACCAACGATTTTATTCAGTGCTTCCTGGATTTTACCTGTATCTTCGTCATTAATCGCCCTCCCACCCAACTTCCTGTCATCCGCAAACTTTGATACTGTACTGACTAGGCCGACATCTAAATCGTTAATATATATAAGAAAAAGCAAGGAGGCCAATACAGAACCCTGAGTAACGCCGCTCGCTATCCAATTCATTACTACACCCCTGATTCCATGAGCCTTAGTTTTTTCAATGAGTCTTTTGTGCGGTACGGTGTCAGACGCTTTTTGAAAATCTTAATACAATACATCAACCGCCCGATGACTATCGTAAACTTCAACCACGCTTTGAAAAAATTCCAAAAGATTAGTTAAGCAAGATTTGTTTCGCCTAAAACCGTGCTGCGTATTTCTAACCAAGTTATGCAATTCTAAGTGTTCGACTATACAATCCCTAATTATGGATTCCGGTAGCTTACCTACAACAGACGTTAAACTGATTGGCCTATAATTTCCCGCCACAGCTTTATCGCCTTTCTTAAAGATAGGTGTTACATTAGCTAACTTGAAATTATCTGGTACGCCCCCTCAGAAATAGACGCATTAAAAATCTTTGTTAGCGGCACAACAATGCTTTCTTTTAATTCTTTTAGTTGTATGGGATATATGGAATCCGGCCGCGGTGATTTACGCATTTTCATTTTATCAATATAGCGCATTACCCCCACCTTCATTAACCACAATATTATCCAAACTATTACCATTAACAAAAAGTATTATGTCTATGACCGTAGGGATATTCGTTACATCTTCTATATACGTTGCCCACGTCAGGCTAACATCATTAAAAAGAAAAACTATAGTATTTGTCATTTATCATTACTTATTCGAACTATAATGGATGTAATTTCCCAGAAGTGTTCCTTGTTCCATGCACGGTCTGTGTTTAACATATATATATATATATATATATATATATATATATATATATATATATATATATATATATATAAAATATATATATAAATAATATATATATATATATATATATATATATATATATATAATAATATATATTATATAAATAATATATATATATATATATATATATATATATATATATATATATATATATATATATACAGTACAGACCCAGACTTAATTGATGATGTCTGTAGGAGACTGCTTCTCGAACAGTGATCATAGGCAAATAGCATTTTAAATTAATGTTAATGTTCATAATTCGGGTAGTTTGGAATATGTTTTGTATTTTAAAAGAGCTAAATTTCGTGACATGAAAATAAGACTTTCGACCAATAATTGGGATGAGACTTTATTGCGAGATGATATTAATGGTACTGTACATGAAATTCTTTTTAGAATTAATTTAAACATTCAGAATCGAGTAACATTCCATTACGTAAAAAGAGATTGGAGAAATGTGTTAAACCTAAATAGTGGAGTACTGAAATTAAAAGTAGCTTAACGTTAAAAAGGAACACGTATTTTAAATTTGAAGAAACAAATAAGTTATTGAGAAGGCGAAGCAAAAAACTTACGAGAAAAAGTGAGCGCAACAATGAGCTATATGCTCTATACACGAGGGTGGGCTGAAAAGTAATGCCTCCACCCAAATAAATTTTAAACGGGTCGAAGGATTTTATCGAAACAAAAGCAGATATGTACCGTAGAGTTTATTCTTCAAAAGGATACATTTACTTTTCTATAAAATCACCCTCTAACTCGATACATTTACGCCAACGATAAATACTCAGAGCTTTGACAACAAAACCAAAATTTCACAGCGGCCTTAACTTCTTCGTCAGACTCGTAGTGATTTCCACGGATATGTTCTTTAAGTTTAGGAACGAGGTGAAAATCGCATGATGCTAATAGAATGGGCGCAAAAAGGGAGAATGCAAGTGCAATGTAGCAAATATTGATCAATCAGTGTTCAATGAGTACTAAGATGATATTTTGTTCCACAGAGGTGTATATGACGTTAATTCGTTGAAAGAAAATGAACATACAGTCATTGTAATTGACGATCTCATGTTGGAAATGGATAAAACGTTTGCCGAGACATTTAGAGTGTTCTCCCACCATCTTAACATAAGAGTGTTCTTCATCAATCAGAATCTATTTTTAAAAAATAGATACATGCGCGATGTGTCGTTAAATACAAAATATCTAGTCTTATTCGCGCAACGTAGAGATGTGTCACAAATTGGGGTATTAGCCAATCAAATGTTCCCGAATCAGCGTAATGAGTTTTTGGAAGTTTATAAAGAAGCTACAAGTCAACGTTACGGATATTTGCTTTGTGACCTTCATCCGCGAAACACGTTTAGGGTGCTTCTAAGAATAGTGGTTTGCCATCCCTATGTAGCCTTCAGTGAACCTAGAAATTGTTAGTCGTATAAAGTTTTTTTCCTCAATCATGATGCTTAGGGCTTTCTAAACTCGGATCTGCAGGATGACAATGTGACATCCTTGGGCAAACCATAGCAAACGCCTAAATCCAAGATGGTTGCCCTGACGACCGGCCAATATAGGGAATCGGCCATAACTTTTGATCTCAACACATTAGAACCATGATTTTGGTATCTAAATCTATGTTTTTGGGTATGAGGAATCCAATAGAAGTATTTGCAAACTCGTCAGATGTCGATAACGACACCAAAATCCAAAATGGAAGCCATTCGGGACGAAAAATAACGAAAATTTGTCATAAATCTAAATTTGAATGCGGTACAACCATGATTTTGGCATGTAAACATGGGTTTTGGGGTATTGGGAATCTAATGAAAGTATTTATAAAATCGTCAAATGTTGATAATATGACCAGATTTATTCGGAGATTAGAAATACATGACAAATTACAATAAAGTAAAAAATTACAGGACCAGCCATCACAACATACATCATAGCTGGGGCAATTCACTTATTCTCCCCATTCATCAACCTCATCATTTTTCTCATCCAACACTTGTTCGTCACCTTCATCTTCTTCCTCCAAATCTTCACCCCCATCGTCTCTAACAGGTTGGTGTCTGTTGGAGGAAGCGACTTTATTGATGGAGGTTTACTCCTTGATTTCCTCGGATAGATCTCATACCTGGCTTCATTCATGCATGTGCCTTCAGCTACGCCATAGAGTGCAACGAAGAATGCCTGCCCCGTCATCATCAAATCTTCAGTAGTGGCACCCTCCTTTCCAAGAACAGTGTACAGGCCAGGGATGTCTCTTGACATCAGGATCTTCAGGGCGCTAACCTTTCCACGGCCGAATGGATAGGACACCGTATCACCATACCTAAAATCCGAAGGTACTTTCATCCGAGTCTCTTTGCAGTGGCATTGATATTCAGAACGCGTCCATCCCACCGCTCCAACTGCACACTGGCCTGCAGCTGCATCTTCCAACACCAGTATACGAGCAGGATAAAGAGATCGGTGTTATCACTGAGTACTCGGATGGTCGTTTTCCCGTTCTTAACTGCTTGTAGCAGGTAGTTGACCATTGTCACATCTGCTTCGTCATGAGTGAAGACGGCCTCATCTCTCCCCACCATTGTGACATTTTCCCCAAGATTGAATGTACACAGTACTTGCGCCAGGGCCTTCTTGTTCACCTTGTTTTTCATGATGCTGTCACGACTTGGTAACGTGTTTGATATGGTGACATTGTACTCAGAACCTTCGCCGGCACGACGCATCCGCTCATGGTCTTTGACTGACTGCTCGTCGTACCGGTCGAAGACCACTAGAACCTCAGAACGGTAGCAGCTGAGGCGGGTCTTCATGCTTATGGCAAGGACAGCGGCAAATCCCTCCCACGGCCAGACCACATGATACAGCAGCTACTGTGCATCGACGATCACCACATCAGGATCCACAGGGTTATGTTCCTCTATGCTCAACCTATCAACCAGCACCGCCTTCTTCCCTTTCCGTAGACAACCATACTCGTCAATGAGGGATGGTGGAACTGCACATAGCTCGTGCTGGAATACGTGTGGGAGCTGTAGTTGATGCTGCTGTCCGACAACCAGGAGACGTGTGCAGATTGCAACCATGTCGTACACGGACTTGTCGCCCACCTTGACACCGCACTTGATGGATTCCATGGTCTTCACTCTACGAGTGAGTTGTGAGTGGAAGCCATCTGGCAATAAGGAACGAAAAACTACAGCCATTTCTTCACCAATCTTCAAAGCGTTGTGGGCATTGACTTCAGTGCTCGCAACCTTACCATTTACGATGTTGTAAAGGTTGGAGGTAACATTTTTGAGAGGATGGGAGTGCTTTGCCAATTCGTCTTGTATCCGCCTTCTGTCTTCTTTGTCAAGCTTCTTCCTTCCTTGACCTTCCTCTTTGTGTTTCCCCTCCGTTTTTGCATATTCTTCAGCTGAGTACATTGAGTCCATGGCCAGGGTAATGTGGGCACAGATGTGGTAGGACTGAACCCAGATGGCTACCTGATCAGCCGATAACGATATGCCTTTGAGCCCTCCGGGTAACTTGCCTTTCTTAATGTAAGTCTGCTCACCGAACTGATCGCTGGAGACTGAGTTACATGACCCCTCATTGTGACGGCAAACGTGAGCACTAGCAAGAAGGTCAGCCTTGGCATCTTCGGACAGATAGTGGTCCATCTCAAGCAGGTGCCAGGTGATGTGCCTTGCATATTGCCAATGGCCGGCAGCGAAGAAGTAGCCGAGCATCTGCTTCAGACAATGTTGGTGGAGAATCCAATCTCCTTCCCGTTCAGCACGGAGGAACTGATGGGCGATGAGCATAGGTCTTAGCAGACAGTCCACCCATAATCTGCCGGTCGTGTGTTCTCGTGCTTTTTCCGCGTAGAGTGAGATTTCTTCCAATGACTTCTCCCCATCGTTGAAGAAGTTATGCAGAAGTGCCGCTAACACCATCCGAAACGCACGCTTTGATCGAACCCATGATTTACCATTCATGATTGATCTCAGACACCCATATGCTGAGCCGACAAGGATATGTCGACCACTTCCTTCCATCAGGAATATACAATATAAAGCTGCATATCCACTGATATATTTGTCGTTCGCATCCCGATATCATTGAGGGATTTCTCGAAGTACGACAACGTTGTGAGAACAGTGTCTGGATGTGAGGGTGGTGCATCAATCAGAGGCCCAAACATATAGACTGTGGAGGTTTTGGAGAGCCTTTATTTCTTGTCACTGCAACATTATAACCTGACCACTCGACAGGAAAATCCTCACGAAGGATGGAGTTGAGCCAGTGAACATCCAAGCGCAATGCACGCCCCATACTTGCATCCTTCGCACGTACATCATTGTATGGAGGACCAGACGTACATACCACAGCAGGAGGGTTAACCTTCTTCGGTCCTGTGTAGTTTTCCATGACAACTGAACGACAGCACAATTGAAGAGAGGCAGCTGCAGACAGATTTACTAAGACGAGGAATAGTGATATTCATCACCCCAGGTTTTACACTGCCTGTCTCAATGATACCTGCAGAATGTTGTTGGAATTCAAGTGCCATGGCGTGAGTCTCACGGCGACCATTTGGTGTACAGACAAGGAGATCATAGTTGTCAAACCACTCAAATATGGGTCCTACTCTCCTCGTCAAGCCAATAGTTTCATGAATCTTACTGCCATTCTCGCTCACAAACTTTGCCGTTGATTTCCGAAACAGCAACACCTCGTCATAGGTTGTGATGAAGCCATGGTCATTGAGTAATGTGACTAAATTGGAACTGCCAAATTTATGATGTACCTTTACAGCCAGGCCAAGGGTTGTTTGATTTGGTTTCTTTATGATGTGCTGCTGAATGCACTGTGTGTTACTCACGGCTACCTTGTTCACTTCACCATTTGAGACAAGC
Source organism: Bathynomus jamesi (assembly GCA_023014485.1). Taxonomy (NCBI): domain Eukaryota; kingdom Metazoa; phylum Arthropoda; class Malacostraca; order Isopoda; family Cirolanidae; genus Bathynomus; species Bathynomus jamesi. The sequence continues at coordinate 112,935 of JAJOZX010006125.1, forward strand.
CTAGATACTAGGGCTAGAAGTGTGGGACTACAACTGGCAACAGTTTTCTCAAACGTGAAGTCACTAAGGTCATAATCACGATTATAACAAATAGCCTTCGCATCAGACTTCACCCTGCGTACAACAGAATCCACACGCTCCTCATCTACATCAGTACGCCTTCTTACAAGCTTAATTGATTGACCAACACAATCTCGGAAACCTATAACAGATGCACAACCCTCCACAATTTCATTACCGAAATAATCCGTTAGATTACCTAGCATCTGCTTTTTGTGAGTATGCCGCCGAAACTACAGTACATGTCATACAATTCAATGGTTGTAAGCGTCTGAGAGCGGTTTTTGTGCATATGATCAATACACACACCGAGAGCAGAGTCATCAATACATGGCTCGCTATATACACTTTCACTAGTAGTCATTTTCCTGAAATTTTCATAGCAACACTTGTGATACTTGGCGGTTGCTGCAGGTAGGTCTGAAGAAGCCCCTTTAATCCTAAGGGATAAAAGGGGTCCCACTGATCATTTGTTCTGTCACATAGATCTAGGAGCACCTCCATAAATGTTGGTTGGCCAGGTTTATCTATTGTCTGACACTTTATGACCCGCTTCCACCTTTCACAATGTTTGGGGTCTTTGAGAAAACACTCATTACCACAAATCAAGCAATGTTTCTGGAACTTGAACTCAGGTAACTGTAATCTACGCTTACGAACTGGGTGTTCACTTGGCAATTTTTCAGTGCCTTGACCACGTTTACATTTCAGACGCGCAATTATAGTTTCCGAAGTATATGTTGAGTGGTAGCTCTTGTGACAGTCGACCTGCGCCGCGTTTCCGTCTGACTCGAGTGTCGCCTGCAGAGTGAGGTGGATGTCGTCATCTCGCTCTTTGCTGCACGTGATGATGGTGCGTATACCCGTCGCGGTACAAGTACGCCAGGGCTCCTTGCTCCTGCAGGGTGCAAACAGACAGACACGCCCAGCCATCATAAAGCGCCTAAAAGAAAGAGAAATTCACATATTTAGCAAAAGAAAAACACCACTTGGGAGACAATGTACATCACTGGATAAATATTATACACAGATACCGCCATATTTTACTGAGCAACATTTGGCGATTTTCTAAATACTTTCATTAGATTCCCAATACCCCAAAACCCATGTTTACTTGCCAAAATCATGGTTCTACCACGTTCAAATTTAGATTTATGGCTAATTTTTGTTATTTTTCGTCCCGAATGGCGGCCATTTTGAATTTTGGTGTCGTTATCGACATCTGACGATTTTGCAAATATTTCTATTGGATTTCCCATACCCAAAAACATAGGTTTAGATACTAAAATCATGATTCTAACATGTTGAGATCAAAAGTTATGGCCGATTCCCTATATTGGCCGGTCGTCAGGGCAACCATCTTGGATTTAGGCGTTTGCTATGGTTTGCCCAAGGATGTCACATTGTTATCCCAAGGATCCGAGTTTAGAAGGCCCTAAGCATCATGATTCTGCAAAAAAACTTTATACGACTAAGAATTTCTAGGTTACCAAAATGGCAAGTGGACTAGAACGAATATATTTCCAAACGATCCTGAAACGGTGTATATTACAGAATGACAAAGAGGCTAAGAAATACCATTAATTAATGAAAATCTACCATCGACTGCCTCCGGCAATGCAACAGATGTTTGTTAACAATATCGACTCCGACTTTTTAAAATGCACCTGTGAAATCTCTCTTAACGTTATAAATTGCAATGTGCCAATGAAACCCCCTCAGAAGGCTCGCCTACATCGTTACAAGAACATAAAACGTACACTCGCTGGTAAAAGTCAAACTGTGGGGAAGAAAAAACGAATTATTGTAGAAAGAGGAGGGTCATTCCTACCCATCTTATTTTCAGTTTGCTGACTAGATTAATATAATGAAGAAAGTGGTAGTGATTCCATACGAGGTGTATACTTCACTGCAAAATTCAAAGAGTCCAGACACGGTTCTAGAACCCCGTAAAAGCAGGCTTAAAAGAATGGAAAGCGAATTGTTAGCGCTATTGAACAGTGAGAAAACACCTAATGAGAAACGACTCTTATACCAAGAAGCGCTGCAGAAATTTCTTCACGAGTATGAAAATTATAAGAATCCTGCAGAGACCCCTGTGGTTATTAGGCACAGCGCAGACAACGGTGAACATGGCGACATAGGACCTGTGTTCGACGACAGAGCTGACCAACCAAAGAATAACGGATCCGCCCCACAACATATAAAGTATATATTAAAAAGCACCCTCCCACAAACATTGAGGAATAAAGGTTTAAGTCCTTATAATCTATTGAATGAAGATGCCAACATACAGGGATCGAATATCGTAGACATCGTCCATGACTAGTGAGAAAGTGGGATAAGCCTTCACCATGACGATGGAAGCATATTAAAGCAAGACTACAACAAATAAATGTTCCCAAAACATTGATAGGAAATCTGAACAGGTTAAAAGACTTGGAACATGCCTCACATGTGCCACAACTGAGAACGCCATCACCCTCAGCGGTAGCACCTCTGAAGAGGAGAAAGAAGAGCTAAACAACAACAACGGTCAATCCTATCCACGTGCCTCGAAAATATGCAAAATGGCTAATATATTAAGAAGACGTTCTTTTGACATTTCTAGCCCAGCCTCCTACGGAGGCGTAGATAGACTTTACAGAATTGTTTACAATGATGGAGTAGGGAAAAAAGGTGTTGAAAGGTTTTCTCCGGAGCAGGACGCTTATACACTTCATAAGCCGGTGAGAAAAAGGTTTAAAACAGCCAAGACAACAGCGGCATCGATTGACTCTATTTAGCAAGCAGATTTAACAGACATACAAAGATATTCAGTGTATAACGATGGTTACCGCTACATCCTATTCATAATAGATGTATTCTCTAGATATCTCTGGCTAATTCATTTGAAAAATAAATCGCCTGAAACAGTTGCTGAAGCCACCAAAACGTTGATGTTGAAAGGAAACACGGTTCCAGACTATTTTTGTACGGATATGGGGAAATAATTTATAGGCCGAGCTTTTCAGAACATGCTGACAGAGTTTAATATCAGCTACTACACTACCAATTCTATGCATAAGGCATCTTTAGCTGAAAGAGTTCAACGTACCATAAAGGAACGCATGCACCGCTATTTTACACATAAAAACACATACAGATATATAGACATTCTGGAATAATTGGCCTCATCATACAATCGCTCACACCATCGCACGATTGGGAAAACACCTAACGAGATTTTAGAAAGAGGTACGCGCACAGAGCCTGATGTGAGAAGAGATATTCGTAGAAGACCGCCACACACTGCGTGTTTGAAAATCAATGATTATAATTATATAAGGCTATCGCGTTCGTGAAATAAATTCGCGAAGGGATTTGAACAAGGTTGGACAAGTCAGATTTTTAAAGTTAGGGCTATGAGACCTAAAGGTGAGATAATGTTGTATTACGTGGTGCTAGGAATATTCGGTCTTGGAAAATTCGGTCACGGAAAATTCGGTCTCGGAAAATTCTGTCATAGAAAATTGAAATAAATCTATGAGCTCAGATAGCAAAAAATATTTAAATCACTTTTGCCAGGTATAATGAAAACAAACGAGAATTTGAAAAGATTTATTAAAGGAATTCTTTTGTTGTTTAAAACTTAAAACTAAAAAAGATACCCTAAATAATGGGTAAAACATAAAAGAAGATTCGGTCTCAGAAAATTCGGTCTTGGAAGATTCGGTCTCGAGACTCGAAAAGAAAAGTTAAAATGAAATTAAGCTATGCACAACAGATTTTAAAAAGGTAATTTTATCACTTTCAACATTTTTTGCACAAGTATTTCGATGCGCGAGTCAAGTGTTTCATATTTTTTCTTTTTACTTGGCTTGTCTCCTCGTTGCAAATGTGAAATTTTAGTCTGCTTGTAACTGATGATTTCAATGCGGAATGAAATGCCTCAAGGGCATTATTAGTTCGGGGCAATTTTTTTGATCTAACCTAACCTAACCTAACCTAACCGAAATTTCCAAGACCGAATTTTCCGAGACCGAATTTTCCGAGACCGAATTTTCCGAGACCGAATTTTCCGAGACCGAATTTTCCGAGACCGAATTTTCCGAGACCGAATTTTCTGGACACCGTATTACGTTGAAGATTTGAATGGGAAAGAAATCGCAGGAGGCTTTCGCCACGAGGAGTTGCAGAAAGTGACATTTAATTTAGGAAAAAATGTGTTTAAAATTGAAAAAAATTTAGGCAGCAAAGGTTCAGGAAAGAGAAAAATGTACCTGGTGAAATGGCTAGGGTACCCAGAAAGCTTCACCACCTATATAAAACCTGATGCAATAATGAAGCTTAAATAGTATGCAACATAGTGCATAACCATTTCTACGTCACAGTACCGTACTCTTCTTCCCTGTCTGTACATCCTAACAACACCCTGGTCAACTTTGTAACAGAACTCCATTGCCCCATTGAATTGGGTCGTGATTCGTATAAGGTGGGGATATGCGAAATTCAGCTGGACACTCTCTTTTTAAATACTGATTATACAGCACCCGTTTTTACGGTTCTTAGAGACCTTGATGAGTGTGAAAAAGCCGGGGTAACTCGGGATGAAACCATTGGTATCGCTCGGATTGGGGATGCACGGTATTACAGTACAGTAGTAACACTAGGTCCGGGCCGTTATGGTGCGGCTGAGGATGTTGTGAGAGACTTAAACGTAAGTTTAAAAAACTCAAATCTTACGGCTGATTTATATACGAAATGGTAAGCAAAGAAAACCCTGCATATACTCTAATCTTAAAATCACAGGCTAACAGAAATATTAAAGACAAAGGGCTGTTGAAAATTATAACCTAGGGGCGATATCGATCAGCCTTCAAAAGAGATACCTTTCACGAGGTACAACATAACTTGTCCAGCCTAATGTATCAGATGAAATTGGAGAAATTGGTTGCTGGCTATACACCCCAAGACATGTGCTATATTTACAGCAATATAGTGGAGCACCAGTTTGTTGGGGATACCCAAGCACGCCTGCTGCGGGTTGCTCACATTCCCAACCATAGATGAAAGAGCTTGAGTATTACATATGACAGGCCCCATTATGTGAATGTCGCGAATAATCTAATAACCAATATCTCAATATATATAAGAACGATTGAGGGGAAAAATTTCCCATTCGGTGATGGGAACTTAACAGTGACGCTGCACTTTCGACGTACTGAGTTATAATGGACAGAAAGCCTTTCACAGTCTATCGAGGTGTGAGATAACAGCTTGGGAGTGAGCTTGGATCCAGTTTTTCAACATATTACTTACGGCTGTCCCCTTGCTGAAGAGGGGTGCCAGATATCTCGGGAGGAAAGCGCTACAATCAGGTTTTTGACACGGCAGAAGACATAATGGCTGGGGCTAAACCTAAAGAAACTCTAAAAAAGCACTTAAAGCATACACGGGACGAAATCATCGATGATGCAAAGAGAAAAATGCTTGGTGGTGGGAAGAAGAAAGGGTTGTCCGAAAGAAGGGATTACCAGCACGTGGCGTTAAACGTAAAAGAATATAAAAAAGAAGTGTTCTAAGCGAATGAAAACTATGGTTGACCATTTTTTGACTGATATAAGCTAAGGACATTGCTTTCCGTGTAGTTCACAATGTTGTAAATCGGAGCTGTCCCTCTCTGACATGCCCCCAACTCAAGTTTCTATTGAGCAAAGTAACTTTGTTACAATTAACCCGTTAAACACAATTAGTTCCCCGAGTGCTCCGATAGAATTCGTGATACCCAGCTCAGGCCCTTACTTTTTTGACCCAAGCTGCATGTGTAAAAATGAACAATGAACAATTCCTATACAATCATTATTTGGATTCATTGTCTTCATGCAGTACTTATGTTTGTATGGTTTTTATGTTTGAATGTTCATTTTTACATGAGAAAACCAAAATCGCCTGAGCGAGTTTGGATAGAATTTCGGTTTGTATTTCTTTATTCATTACTGTATTTCTCTAATTCATCTTTTCTAAATTCTCCCAATAGTGACTTGTACTATACGTACAAATTAAATAACTATGACGTAATAAAGTAGCTTAATTCCCTTCACATTTTCCCATCATTAATTTCCCTTCATCATATCTCTAGTATACAATATATGGAAATTCTTTAACTTAATAATAAAAACTGTACACTCTACACGTCATTATTTATATGTTGTTCATTCACACATCCATGTCCTTTCTTGACCTTTATCTTTTGTTAATGTAATTAAATTATTCATTCAGCTACCTATTGTATACCATTGTCAACCTGTTGTTTGACTACCCACATGTGTAAAATACTTTGTGCATTCGTACATGTCCCCTGATGATCATGATTACGTACATAGTTACGGACATGTAAATACGTCCACATGTATTCCGTTTACGTTTTCTTTTATTTGTTTAATTCCTCACAAGACGGAAGTATACGCAATTCGATGATCACAGCATAAATTTACATCTGAAAACGTAAACATCTCCTCGCGCTCTGATACATTAATATAGTATGTATGTATGTATGTATGTGTGTATATTTATATATATACACACCGTATGTGCCTATGTACTTTGTGTTGTACTAATAACCATATATAAATATAAAAACACTGTAAGAATTGTAAGTGACTAATGTACTTAATAATGTAATTGATGTACCGAACTTTAATGGAACTGTAATTAACGATAATAATTTAATATAATGTAATTAATGTACTTTAATGACGATAATTAACGATAATAAGCGAATGTGAATTGGTTGGTAATTGTAATCATAATTGTAATAAACCGAAGTTGCAATGTGCTCAGTGATGTACTTAGGATTATACTTAATGTACAACCCAACATTATGTCGCCATTTAGGAATATACACTCGGCAATATTAGTATTATTTTTTTATTATTATTTTTTTCGTTGGGATAAATTTTGGAGCTGCTTCCTTTTTGCCAAATAATTGGTGATTTGTTTTTTAACTAAATTTCTTAATCATTTTTAGATTAGATGCATTCTCAGAGAGATGAAGTCATGTCTTGCCTTAAACTTTTAATTTTCATAAGCCTATCTTAATATAAAAATGCATAGTTCAATTTCCGTTTCTAATTAACTCGGCAAACCCGGAAAACATCAGATCTGAAAATACGCTGTTTAAGATAAAAATATGGCTTCCTCTTCCTATATCCTGTTTATCTGTTTAACGATTATTTTTTATTATTATTTTTTTAAATTTTTATTTGGAATCTTTCAAAATTCTGATCACGTGTTGAAAGGGGGAAACTTAACCTTCAAACTGCACTCCCCCAAATTTAGATTATATATAAAGCATGTAATTGTAAAATAACCACACTTCTTCGATTACTTCGATTACGACTTCTTCTCAGACTTCACTCCCAGAGGAGGGGGCAGAGGCCCCTTGCCTCCTTAATTTTTTTAGATTCCGGCCTTAGCCATGGTCGAAAGAGGTCGAACCTCTACCCCTGTAAATTCAGAACACTACCTGTACATTTTTAGAAGTAAACTACAGTAAAAGAAGTGTATTATCTTTTCCTTCGAGCCGTGCCCTCGTCCGAGAACTCAATAAAGTCGATAAGTTTAGTATCAGAGAAAAATTAGAATGTTATAGAAGAAAAACTATCGCGAGAAATATCCGTTGCTGCCTCCTAACCAGAACCTCCGTCGATTCGAACCACCCAGGGCCATAGCCGGAGGGGTTAACACATGCATATGTACGCTAAACTACGTATAGCCCATTCTGATGGAACGGACTGCGATGACAAATATGCTGTATATCCTGAAACAAACTTTGTGCACTCCATATTCAACCAGTGTGATATATTTTTAAATCAATTCATCATATCGGCAGGAACGGGGTACTATCACCTACGAGCCTATCTGGAAAATGTGCTGAACTTTTCCAAAGAAGCGAAGGATACCTTTTTAAATGCCAAAGGCTATTATCAGACTAAAGACGAAAGTGGTATAAAGGACAAATTTAAAAATTCTTAAAAGATATATGAGTGTTTTGGACGCCTGTATACGGACTTCACATTCCAGGATAAGTTGCTTGTAAATGAGGTGGATATGAAAATAAAGTTCACCCGCACGAATCCTAAGATCTGTTTAAATTGGGGTTCTGATGAAAAAGAGGGTGCAAGGCCCGTTGTAATTCATATTATGGAAACATACCTTCGCGTACACCGTGTGAAATTAAGTTCGCCTAAACAAATAGATTTGAGAAAAATTTACTACATGCCACAGTAAAATACCCAATTAACAGTACAGATCAAACTATACACGGTGCCAGCAGGGTTGGCCTCAAAACAGATAGAAAACGTAGCCCTTGGAGTTATACCTAAAAGGATATTAATTGGAATGCAGGAACACGCTTCGGTGAATGGAAAATATATAAAGAGTGCCTTTAAATTCGAGAATTTCGGCCTTAAAAATATAACTCTATACGCCAATGGCGTTGAGTTCCCACTTTGTGCGAGAGCATATAGTAATCTGCCCATATTGCAGGTGCTTGTGATGAGCTCGGGATTGGTGTAACGCAGAAAGAATTCTTCGATCAATTTAACCTTTATCTGTTTGACATTACACCTGACTTATCTGCTCGTGTAATTACACACTTAATTCCACAAAAGAGTGGAAACCTCTCAGTCAGATTGGAATTCGCCAACCTGATAGACGTGCCTATTAGTGTACTAGTATACCTCGAGTCACAAGCCCTACTAGAAGTTGACAGATTTAGGGGCGTTGTCACTGACTTTTAAAATGAACGCGAATACACTTCAGAGAGAGATGAATAGTGAACGAATCACACGTACCAAATTTATCGGTGTGTATGCGAAGAATGAAACATTGAAATTGCCAACAACGAGAGATTGCAGTATTCTTATTGTGAATGCCAATGTTATTGGTAGTGAAGGGATTCATTGGATAGCTATCTATTTTAAAAATAGGGACCGCTTGTACTATTTTAATTCACTCAGGGCTCATCCATGGAATGAAGTTATTATTGTAAAATTCTTCGAACAGCCACACATTCCCGAAATTGTATGGAATCCCTATCGATTCCAGGGATACTTTAGCAACGTATGTGGTATATATTGCCTTTCATTTCTCATGCACATGTCACGTGGTTAGGAATTTATAACTTTTTAAAAATTATTCGACCCGTGTCACACTGAGCGGAATGATCAAATGGTATGCAGACAGATAAATAAAAAGATACCCTTTTGTGCGCACTCGATGTGTTGTATGATGTTTTGTCTTATATATAAAAAATGAATATTTGCATCAGTGCTGTCTCCAATAATGTTAGTTTGCGCATTCTGTAGCTTATTTGAAAGTAATGAGAACTAATTCTGTACCTAATTAAAGATGGTTATAAAAAATTGTACTATTTTATATAACATGATTTCTATCATTTAATAAATTGATGAAAATACATTGAGACTTCTTCTTACCTGAAACATATGTAAAAGAAGAAAAGCTCTTACCCGAAACATAAGAAAAAGAAGAAAGCTTACATTATTTCGTTGGTGACGTGGCAATCGCTGGGTTGAATGCGCGGTAAAACTTCTACCTCAGTATTCAGGTCCACAACATGCGTTCCTTCATCGCTATCACAAAAAGATTGTATAACACGAGTCAATTCTTCGTCGGACCTTTGAAGAGAAAGGATGATTTTAAATTAATTTGATTAGTTTATACATTTTTCTGAATATTTTTAATAAAAGCCCATTTGCTTTCCATAAAAAACTTGCACATTGTATATATATATATATATATATATATATGTCGAGGGGTACGTCCCTAAAAGGGCCCTCGATTTGTTTTAGACGACTAAGGACGATGAATACCGGGGTTGGTCCCCTTGGTTGGAGTCGGAATTATATCCGAAGGATAATAGACACGTCACTCTCGGGTTACCAGTGGATGCACTCGGCGCTCGCGCCTTGTCAAAAATGTGTATGGATGTCACTGACCACTCTTACCTCAATTGGTTGTAAAGTTTCGGAAGATCACCTTTGAGTGCTTCCGTACGGTGGTTGTTTCGAGTTTATGCGGTGAATGGAAACCACTAACTAAATTTAAGTCTTTTTATTAATTCACTTTGGGACAGAATTCTTTTTATATCAAAAATAATATTTAATTAAATTAAATGAAATTAAATTAATTAATTAAATTAATTAATGAGTTAACTTTAGTTACGTAAAAAAAAGCGATTATATAACAGCTCTTAAGGTGAGACTTAAGACAGATTAATCGGGACAAGTTAACTAAAGCTCTATGAACAATTTATAAATATTTTAAGTTAAGTTCCAATATCAATTGGAAGCTAAATTGACCTGGAGGGGTAGTGCCACTGCAGGAATAATTACAGACTTTAAGTCACAGAGTTTACGTATTATGAAGATGGTTAGAAGGCAAAGAACCTCGTTTCCGACGCTCTCGGGGTTTTTATAACCTCGGGGTAGGCGGAGACGAGGTAAACTAAGGGTCACCCTCTTACGGGCGGAGCCTAACAGCAAGCGCCTATAATAGTTTTCTATATTCGAATTTAAGCGGAGGCGACGTTAATTGACTGCCTCGATTGGGAGATGGAACTTCGGGAGAGTTCCGGGGGCGAACCAATCGTGATCGAAATAGGTTTCGCGGAATTTACATTTTTCTTTTGATAATAAAGCATAATTATAGGATCGAGAGGCGCCAGAGGGGCGGCATGGAAGGAGGGTCGAACCTATACAAAAGGGAACTGATTTGGAAGGAATTTATAGGGCGCAAATGAATTTCATATTCGAGAGAATCACTTTTGCGTGATTCTTTGGAAAAGAGAAATAGGGGTTAGGGAGAGCTGAAATTTGGTATGCGAGTAGGTCGAGCTAGGGGAAATCTGGTGGGCTATAGGTTGACACAATTATGCTTTATCTATGGGAATAGGTCAAGATTTTAGGAAAATTTAATAATAAAAAATATAAAAACTGAGGTGTTTATAGACGCTTGCCTTGCATCACGTGATGCTGACAATAATAGAGACGCGGAGGATCGAAGAATTCATGCGATGTGCATATTTTCATATGCACCTCGCATCTAACAATTTAGATTTGGATTACTGGGATTTATGTGGATTAGATTTGGATTACATTGGATTTCTCCGCGTATGAAAGAATGCACACTTTGTGATGTCAGAACAAAGGAATTTTGGGTTCAAGGTTTAGAATGCAATTCGTCGGAGACGAACTCTTTTGTACCGTAAGGATTTACACTACGGGACACTACCTCCCCTTCTGCAAAAGTAACAATTAAACAAAAAAAATAATACGGTCAACAGTTTTAAGCAGAAACAAAAACTAATATGTACATGCTAGCTAACTAATTAAAATTTGGATTTCTCGGTGTAGTGACAGCTAACGGGGGGCCGAAGATTGGGGCAGACCGTCCGGGGCTTCTTCCGAAGGTGAGGGCTCCGAAGTAGGGGCATTCCACTTCAGTCGTCGACACGGGCGGCAAGCAAGGAAGATGAATATAATTATTAGTATTAGTAAGACAGCGGCGGCGTTGACGTAGGTGAGGGGCTGAACGTGGGATAAGACATGAGACCGTTCTTGGAGGGTTTCGGTGATACGATCCAATTGCTGATCCCAAGGGGGATAGTTAAAGGAAGGTACAAGAGTTACAGAGGCAAGAGGAAGGTTGAAGAGAGGAATTGGTGGGAGGTGAGCCATAGGGTGTACAAGACGAGGCGTGTTGTTAAGGGAGCGTACTCTGGGGTTTGTGGATATAAAGCTAGAGGTAATAATAGAACAACCGGAGGGGATTCTACTAACTGGATCCAATTGTATCATACTACGGTTGTTCGGGCAATCCAGGGTTGCTTCACGTTTTTGGGGGATGGACAGGAGGAGATCGGAACTTATTTGGAGCTGAACGGGGGTTGAGGGGTCGAATGCTCGGAACGTGCAATTTGCACGGGACGAATTTTGTAACAGCATTAGATAACAAGGTTTCTGAAAATGTATGGAAACAAAGGGTTGGAGTGGAGGGCAAATGAGGAATTTGGTTGACAAAGGTGTCCTACAGTGAGTAATGTCGCGGGTGGTAAACAGGGTGTACTGTTGGTAGGTTTTGGAAAGGAAAAAGTATGGGTGTTCTGTGTGTAAGATGAAACGGGTCACGTTTTCCCTCATAGAGTAAACTGTGGGAAAGGGGTGAAAAAGATAAGCGTTGTATATTTGAGCATCGAAGAAGGGTATAACAATAATGATAGAGAATGGAGACAAAGGTAAGCATAGTGGCCGAAGTTAACATTATTAATAATTTGGGTGTGTTAGCGGTTACTTCCGAGAAGTTCTCCAGGAAGGGAATTTGGGTCTCACCTTGGGTTTGACCGAAGGTCGGTCCGGGGGACGAAGGGGGTGAGGTGGATGAGTCGCTGAAGTAGTGGCTAGGGACTCGGGTATTCGCGCAGTTGGAGCAGGCCGAGTCGATGGCAGCAGGGGTTTTCGGTGGTAGGGAGGGGCTTTGTGGAGGTGTCTTGTCTTGTGTAGGTGTCTTAGGGACGGAATGGAGTGTGGGTACGGGGTCGGAGCTTGGCTCGAGTAAAGGGCTATGTGTGTGTTCTAGTGACTCGGGTATTCGCGATTGGGAGCGAGTCCACGGGCCTTGCGACGACTCCTGTGGTCGAAATCGATACGTCACTGTAGGGTCTGTTTTAAGGTCGTCGATAGGTGAGGGTGGTGATGGTGAGTCGGGGGGCTCCTCACTGGCTGCGGGGCCCTCCGGTGAAATTTTAAAGTTTGGAGTTGTCTCCGGGGCTTCTTCCAAAGGTGAGGAAGGAGCAGCAGGGAGTGGCTCCAGTTCATTTTCAGGTTCAAGGATAGCTTCCTCAGGCTGTACGGACAGGGTAGTCCGAGGGGGCCTTAGGTAGTTTTCCCACTCGTCCAACTTCTCGGTTTCGGTAGTGGTAACGCGGGGTTGGGTTGTATCCCCTTGTTGTCGGGACGACTTCGGTTGAGGGGGATTCGGATCCTCATTCGTAACCTTAATTTGGTTGGAATGAACAACCTTTTTCTTTAAGGTTTGCAAATGTTGGATCGTGAAGGTGTTATGCCCCAGGTCTTTGAGGACACGATATGGTCCTACCCATTTTGGACAGAGTTTACGACTGAGGCCCGGAGGCTTCGTACCTGTCAACCAGCAACGGTTTCCCGGTATTATGGTCCGTTGCTTAGGGTACCGTTTGTGTTGGTAGTGGACCATTCGGTCGGTCTCATGGTTGAGACATCGTCGTGTATCTTCGAAAACCTGAAACGAATGGCGAGCCAGGTCGTCCGCATAGCGTTGAGGCTCCTGTAGGTCAAATCCCTCTTCGGTGGAGTCGTTTGGGAGGTCGAAAGGAAATCTTGCATCGTAATGATACAATCTAAAATGAGGGGTGTCACCGATGAGTTGACTGTGGTTGTTGTTAACAGTCCACTGCACCATGGAGATGCACTCGTCCCAATTACGTTGGTCCGCGTCCACGAGATGTCGTAGGACGTTCAGGATCTTTTCGTTCTGCCTCTCAACCAGACCATTTGCTGCCGGATGGTACGGTGTAATTTGTACCTTTTGGATGTGGAGACGTTTGCATAACTCTACGAACATCGCGGAGGTAAATTCCCGAGCGTTGTCCGAGAGCAGCACGACCGGCGTATTGTACACCCTATGGCTCACCTCCCACCAATTCCTCTCTTCAACCTTCCTCTTGCCTCTGTAACTCTTGTACCTTCCTTTAACTATCCCCCTTGGGATCAGCAATTGGATCGTATCACCGAAACCCTCCAAGAACGGTCTCATGTCTTATCCCACGTTCAGCCCCTCACCTACGTCAACGCCGCCGCTGTCTTACTAATACTAATAATTATATTCATCTTCCTTGCTTGCCGCCCGTGTCGACGACTGAAGTGGAATGCCCCTACTTCGGAGCCCTCACCTTCGGAAGAAGCCCCGGACGGTCTGCCCCAATCTTCGGCCCCCCGTTAGCTGTCACTACACCGAGAAATCCAAATTTTAATTAGTTAGCTAGCATGTACATATTAGTTTTTGTTTCTGCTTAAAACTGTTGACCGTATTATTTTTTTTGTTTAATTGTTACTTTTGCAGAAGGGGTAGTGTCCCGTAGTGTAAATCCTTACGGTACAAAAGAGTTCGTCTCCGACGAATTGCATTCTAAACCTTGAACCCAAAATTCCTTTGTTCTGACATCACAAAGTGTGCATTCTTTCATACGCGGAGAAATCCAATGTAATCCAAATCTAATCCACATAAATCCCAGTAATCCAAATCTAAATTGTTAGATGCGAGGTGCATATGAAAATATGCACATCGCATGAATTCTTCGATCCCTCCGCGTCTCTATTATTGTCAGCATCACGTGATGCAAGGCAAACGTCTATAAACACCTCAGTTTTTATATTTTTTATTATTAAATTTTCCTAAAATCTTGACCTATTCCCATAGATAAAGCATAATTGTGTCAACCTATAGCCCACCAGATTTCCCCTAGCTCGACCTACTCGCATACCAAATTTCAGCTCTCCCTAACCCCTATTTCTCTTTTCCAAAGAATCACGCAAAAGTGATTCTCTCGAATATGAAATTCATTTGCGCCCTATAAATTCCTTCCAAATCAGTTCCCTTTTGTATAGGTTCGACCCTCCTTCCATGCCGCCCCTCTGGCGCCTCTCGATCCTATAATTATGCTTTATTATCAAAAGAAAAATGTAAATTCCGCGAAACCTATTTCGATCACGATTGGTTCGCCCCCGGAACTCTCCCGAAGTTCCATCTCCCAATCGAGGCAGTCAATTAACGTCGCCTCCGCTTAAATTCGAATATAGAAAACTATTATAGGCGCTTGCTGTTAGGCTCCGCCCGTAAGAGGGTGACCCTTAGTTTACCTCGTCTCCGCCTACCCCGAGGTTATAAAAACCCCGAGAGCGTCGGAAACGAGGTTCTTTGCCTTCTAACCATCTTCATAATACATAAACTCTGTGACTTAAAGTCTGTAATTATTCTTGCAGTGGCACTACCCCTCCAGGTCAATTTAGCTTCCAATTGATATTGGAACTTAACTTAAAATATTTATAAATTGTTCATAGAGCTTTAGTTAACTTGTCCCGATTAATCTGTCTTAAGTCTCACCTTAAGAGCTGTTATATAATCGCTTTTTTTTACGTAACTAAAGTTAACTCATTAATTAATTTAATTAATTAATTTAATTTCATTTAATTTAATTAAATATTATTTTTGATATAAAAAGAATTCTGTCCCAAAGTGAATTAATAAAAAGACTGTTAAATTTAGTTAGTGGTTTCCATTCACCGCATAAACTCGAAACAACCACCGTACGGAAGCACTCAAAGGTGATCTTCCGAAACGCGGAATTCACACAGAACTTTAGGGAGGACTTTAAGAGATAAAAATTTATAACAGTTTCAAGGTAAGAAGTTCATAAATTTCCCTTCGGTTATTAAATTTAGGTTAAATAAGCTGACATTTCAGCTGTAATTGTTTAACAAAAGTGTATGGAAGTCCTGTTTATGGACACATAGTTAGGCTAGTTCATCTTTGGCCTAGGTCTTCCAACTCCAAAGTAGCCTAGGTTGTGTTTAGGCTAATCTGGTTGGAGCAGGACCTATTTTTTCCATATATAAATGGTGGTCCGTATGTGGGGAAGGGTTATTTGCTGTGAAAACCTTAACCTTGAATAAAATAACAAAAACAGGGTGAAAACATTAGGCATGATCTGGGATTTGAACTCAGATTCTAAAGTTCATGATTCACTCTGCACAAAAGGCTACACCTTAGATACAACAGCTAACACAAAAAGAAAGATCTTATCCGAAAGTTCAAAAATATTTGATCCTATGGGTTTACTCCTTCCTTCTACTATCAGATCCAGGGTTCTTTTACAAGAATTTTGGAAACAGAAACTAGACTGGGATGATCCTATAACCAATAGTGATTGCCTATATTAGTAACAAAGTGTTAATTCGTCGTGTAACTCCATCGTGGCGGCCCTACACCGAAAAAGATCGTAACGCCCAACATCAAAGTAAACTATGATCCATCAAAATTAAGGTGAGGTAATTTCATTTTCATTTTCATTCTAGGGTGTCTAAAATCCCGACGCTAAAATTACCATAAACAATTAAATATAAAGAGGTCCTTTAAAGACCTACATATTCATAACTCTCTAACGAAAATATATAGGGCTTTTGTCGTTCACTCTCCACTGAAATCTGCATCGTAATGATACAATCTAAAATGAGGGGTGTCACCGATGAGTTGACTGTGGTTGTTGTTAACAGTCCACTGCACCATGGAGATGCACTCGTCCCAATTACGTTGGTCCGCGTCCACGAACATCGCGGAGGTAAATTCCCGAGCGTTGTCCGAGAGCAGCACGACCGGCGTATTGTGCCGTTGAATTACTCGTTCGAGTAAACACTTGGCAATGATCTCCGAGGTATGGGCAGGCACCGGTATAATTTCATTATACCTGGTAAAATGGTCGGTGAAAACGACAACGTATTTATTTCCATTTCGACTTTGGACAAAGGGGCCCATCACGTCCATTCCTACGCGCTCCCAAGGTCTAACAGGAACGGGGTACGCATGCATATGCGCGGTGGGCGGACGCGCTCCTTTATGCCTGGCACATGCTGAGCATGCCTTGCAATGTTCTGTTACCTTGGTGCGCGTAAGTGGGAAATGATAACGCGCTTGGACCAACTTTAGGGTCCGTTCAATTCCGGGATGCCCAGCACAAACGCTGTCGTGGCAAAGTTTAATTGCCACGTCTTGAAGACTCTCGGGAACTTCTGCCACGTATTGCCCAGGAGAAATTTGATAATTCAAAATTTGATCCTGGAAAGCATACAACTGGTGAAGTTCCGAATTTGGTTGGGCTTTTAATTGCTGCACCAAATTAGAGATATACGAGTCCTTGCGTTGTGCCTCGAAGAGCGTGTCTCTATCGAAATTGGGAATAGTCTCAATCCGATGAATTCCACGGACCTCTTCGGGTTTATTTATTCGGGATAAACAATCCGGGAGAACGTTGAGTTTTCCGGGACGGTGAACGTATTCGGGGCTAAAGTCCTGGACGGTAAGAGCCCAGCGACCTAATCGCCCGTCGGGTAGTTTTTTAGAAAATATAGAGGTTAACGGAGCGTGGTCCGTTTTTACTGTTATTTTATACCCGTAGATAATATTCTTGAACTTCTTCAGGGCCCATACGATGGCTAAAGCTTCTCGTTCAGTCCCTGAATAGTTACGTTCGGGTTTAGATAGTAACCGACTCGCATAAGCCACAGGTAGTTCGGTACCTTCTACTTCTTGGAGTAGGACGGCACCTAACCCATAGTTAGAAGCGTCCGTGGCTACTATAAAAGGTTTACCAAAATCCGGGAACTGCAGTATGGGTTCTTGCAGGAGTTTGTCGCGGAGATCAGTAAAGGCTTTCTGATGCTCAGAATTCCATTCAAAAGTAGCCTTCTTTTTGAACAAATTGGTCAAAGGAGCGGCTATGTCTGAAAACCTAGGAATGAAATTGCGATAGAATCCTACAAACCCGATAAAGGTTCGCACTTCATCAACGTTTCGAGGAACAGGGTAATTTAGGAGAACCTGAAGTTTGGCGGGATCCGGTCGGATTCCGTCAGAGGCAAGAAGAAATCCTAAATACACAAGCGAGGATCGGAAAAATTGGCACTTAGCCAATTTTAGTTTGAGATTCTCGTTCAAAAGACGTCTGAAGACTTTGGCAAGACGTACGAAATGTTCTTCGACTGTATCGCTATAGATCACTATGTCATCTAGATAGACTAAGGCATGAGAACCTAATAATCCGGACAACACAATGTTCATAAGTCGAGAGAAATTCGCAGGACCGTTTCGGCACCCGAATGGCAAAACATTCCACTCGTAATGGCCCTGGTTGGTAGTGAACGCAGTACATGGCCGTGACTCTGGAGACAGAGACATCTGCCAGTACCCTGAAGCTAAATCCAGCGAGGTAAAATATTTAGCTTTACCAACATATTGAATGACCTCCTGCATGTTGGGAAGCGGAAATCGGTCTGGAACGGTCACTTTGTTGAGGCGTCGGTAGTCGATGCACGGCCTTAACGTTCCGTCCTTCTTCTTGACCAGGATCAACGGAGAAGACCAAGGACTAACCGACGGTCGGATAACATCCATATCTAACATTTCCTTCACGTGTTCCTCAACAACCAACTGCTGGGAGTGCGGAACGCGATATGGCGGAATGTAGATGGGCTTTGTTATCCGCGAGATTAATATGAAAGGGGACGAGGTTTGAACGTCCCAAAGCATCACCCTTGAGTGCGATGATGCTTTCGTGTTCGACCAAGAAGTCCAATAATTGGTCAAACAAGTCCGGGTCGCTGCAAAGGAAAGAATTTGCGGGATCGGACTCTAGACATGCTTTGTAATTAGCACGTAATGTTTGCTGAGGTACGCCTCCAGGAGTACACCTGCGTACGTCGTGAGAAATACGAATAGGCTCAGCTTGGGCCAAATAGGCCTTGCCTATTACCGTATTAGGTTGTAACGTAATGGATTCGGAACCAACATTAGCGCACAGTAGAGGGATAGTTGCCTCTTCGCTAGTGCACAGACTGCGTGCAATTACTAAGCCTGAATGTTGAACTTGGTTTTCAAGAACATTCTCCACGACTACTGAAGTCGCAGGATCCACGTAAGTACCATCGTTAAAGGTAACAATTACGCGGAAGCAGACCTGTTGGTTGGGCTCAAGAACGAATTCTTCCTTAACTCTCAACTGAAACTCATCGGTTGGAACAGACTCTGAACTAACTTTCAAGGAACGCCGGACTTGGCGTGCAACGGGATTTTCACCCGACTCTAAACCATCACACGGCGACAAAGCCGGAAAAAATGGAATCCCTCCATTACTAGGATTACAACAATCCTGTAGGGTTCCATCAAAATCGGGAACATCTTCCGAAAAAACCTTCAATCCTGCTTCAACAGCAGTTGAAAAACGAACCTCTGGGTTCGACTCCGTATTCACTAACGGAATAAGTTGTCCTTGCACTTGGACAACGTTGGTTTCAAACTTAAGATCCCAACCATTTCCTTTTAGGAAGGGATAACCGAGTAAAATGTCGGTAGGAAAGTGCATAGAGTCTTGTACGATACGCAATCGGCATCGAAGCCTAACTTGCCGAGTTTCAGTTTAAGTCTAACTTGCCCCATGGAGGGTATGGTTCCTCCATTAACGTTCTTTAAAACAACCTTCGACGGGAAAAGTTCCAATTTGGAAACTCCCGGAATTTATTCAAACTAGACTGTTTAATCAGGTTAGCGTTGCTACCTGTGTCTAGTAAACCAAACATATCTACACTTCGAACGCGAAGTGGAATGACAGCATCTTCAAACGTATTACTAATTGTGCAAACATATGACGTGGGAACGTCAACAGAGTTTGCCACAATTCTCTGTGAAGCGGGACGAGACTCATAGGTCTCGGGTTCAATGCAAGGGATTTCTGAAAAGGGGAACTTAAAGGATTCTACAGTGGTATCTGGATTATTCCGTGCAGGGCCCTCGGGGTCCTTAAGTGGAGCAGTAACTCCTGGTTTTTCCCACAACGGAATAGCTACCCCTGGGGAGGGCAACCCGGCTCGTCCTCTTAGGAATCCTGGAGCCGGCAGGTCCTCTAAAAAATCATCGGGCAGATTGGTCGTCTCCCGACTTTCCAGTTCTAAGGCTGGTGATCTGGTGTATCCCAGCTCGGTCAAACATTCTGCAAATATTTCGAACTTCTGGTTCGATGGATTAGGGTTAGGGTTAGTTATATAAGAGGGGGTTCCCTCAGGGTATCCCTTTTCTTTGGCCTGTGGGAGGTCGAGATCCTTTGGACCACTCATCCCGTCGCTGGGGCGGTGCACCCTTCTCCCGGCATTTGGGACGATCTCCCCGCCGGTGACCGGATTCCCTGCAGGAATCGCAATAAGCAGCCGCCCTGCATTGTTTTATACCATGTCCTACTTGACAGCAGTTGTAACACCGTAGGGGCGAACTTGGGGGAGTCTTTCGCGATGAGTTTGGTCGAGACCGGTTCGACGGCGCGGCCGTTGCAGAAGCAAACTTTTGCTTCTGGGGCCTTCCTGTTTGTTGGACAATTTCCGAGATGTCAGCGACACTCAACCATTTGTGGCCATGACAAATTTGTTCCGATTGCGTTGGCAGGATGGTGAAGATTTTATGGAGTTTAGGAATCGCATTCAAGGCACTATGAATAGCGTCATCTTAGCCCTTGACGGAGCTTTTGATTATAAAATGTCCTCGCAAACGGCGAAGATATTGTCCTTTTCGGCCATGTATGCGAACCTACCAAGTCACCACCAAGTTAGATTCCAGAAACACGCGGATCTCACCGCGTCGTTAGCAACGGTCGTGAACAAAATGAAGGAGTCGTGTCCAAACTCAACTGATCTGAATATTCGTCAACCGAGGGAAGAACGCACCAAAACCTCCCAGTCCATCCGTTATGCTACCGAAGAGAATCCGACGATACTGGGTCCATGTAGTGGCCGCTTCTAAGTCGGGGTTAGTGTCAACAAACTTCGATGCTGACCCTTCTTCTAGATCAACAAACCGTTGTGCTTCCAAGATCTTATCCTTGTCCGCGATCACCTTCTCATTTTCGAAATATACTTCCAGTTTGTGGAGCCAGTGTTGAACAAGTGGCTCGGTGGTCTTTCCCGCGACGGTTCCCTTAAATCTTGGAACGGACGTCGGTAAGTTGAGTACCCTGGAAACTAGAACATTCGTGGTCGCGGCAGGCGCGGCAGCAGCAGCAGTGGAAGCAGTGTTAGTGTCAGCCATGTTGATGTTGGGAATGCGGCGACGTTTGGGGAAGGACGGGCGTTGAGGTGTAAGTGGTAATAAAAATTCCCGGTCTGAATCGGAATCGGAATCGGAATGTGGCATACACGTCACGCGCGAAAACAAACAATTGAAGTGTGCTTTGGCTGTGTGGTCCTAGTATATATAGTATCAGCGTGTTTGCGTTGTTTTTTTTTTGTTTTTTTTGGGGGGGGGGATGGTCCAAATTAAGTAAACTACTAATTATTTAATTAAAAAAAATTAGAAGTTTAAAAATTTGGTTAACTTAATCAAACGCAAAACAATCGAGGAAACCTCAACAATGCAATAACACACTAAAATATCGTATATCAGGAACGACGTGATTGCTAAAAAAAAAAGTTATGCCAGTATTGTTCTATCACTCTCTTTAAATAGGTGATATCATAGTAATAAAAAAAACGAAATGTGAGAAAAATAAAGGTTGGGATAGCAAAAGGTTACTTGTAATCCGATTGTCGAATCGTTGGTCTCCAATGAATGAAGAGTCCCACACAAAGTCCCTTTCCGTATCCTCGATCCTTACGATAGCAACGTGAGTTCCAGCGGTGGTGGATCCTACCCTCTGCCTGAGTCCGCAAGGAAGTACCCTAGTCGTGCCCCAATCGTATTCACGGATGTGGCCTGCAATTAGGTCACAAGCGTAATTTCCGTAGCACCAAGTAAAACAAAAAAAATGAAAAGAAAAACCTAACCCTACCTAACCTATTCAATTACAAAAATAAATAAAAATAAATTATTACACTCGGTAATTCAATAATGAAAACGAATTTAAAATAATTCACTTATTAAAATCGTTAAAGAAAAATAATTATAAATGACTACTTAGTCACAGTGATAGCGTATTTCACTATCACGTAATTAATTAAAATTACCCGTTAATTTAAAGTAAGTTTGATAATTAAGAAAAATTATTAAGTGGTAAAAATCACTTCACGGATCCCACTTACTCAAAGTGAAAAAACTAAAAAAAAGAAAATTAAAATTTTCTTAACGTTTGTTTGTAGTTAGTGTTACTAGTCACCATTCACCGTGAATTATTACGGTGGCAAAAGTAATGTTAATGATTAGTGTATAAACTGCGTACACAATTTAAAGATTATAATTGGGTTAAAGGTAATCAGTGATACTTAATAGTTACGTTCATTTATCACTCAAACGTAAAAAACGTTCGGGTGAAGTGGATCGAGAGAGGAAACTGAGGCGACTCTGTGACGTGGCATCAGCTGGCGTCTCTCTCGATTTGAAGGTCACTCGCAGATGAGACAAGGGCTGGGCGGTGACGTCATGTACAGCCTTGGCGCCTTCCGAGAGGAGTGAGGGAGAACCCGGGGCGAGATGGGCAAGACTTCGTTCACCCAAATTCCGGGTCCTGGGGGTTCCTGGGTCCTCTGCGTCTCGGTGGGACCTCCAGTGTCGAGGGGTACGTCCCTAAAAGGGCCCTCGATTTGTTTTAGACGACTAAGGACGATGAATACCGGGGTTGGTCCCCTTGGTTGGAGTCGGAATTATATCCGAAGGATAATAGACACGTCACTCTCGGGTTACCAGTGGATGCACTCGGCGCTCGCGCCTTGTCAAAAATGTGTATGGATGTCACTGACCACTCTTACCTCAATTGGTTGTAAAGTTTCGGAAGATCACCTTTGAGTGCTTCCGTACGGTGGTTGTTTCGAGTTTATGCGGTGAATGGAAACCACTAACTAAATTTAACAGTCTTTTTATTAATTCACTTTGGGACAGAATTCTTTTTATATCAAAAATAATATTTAATTAAATTAAATGAAATTAAATTAATTAATTAAATTAATTAATGAGTTAACTTTAGTTACGTAAAAAAAAGCGATTATATAACAGCTCTTAAGGTGAGACTTAAGACAGATTAATCGGGACAAGTTAACTAAAGCTCTATGAACAATTTATAAATATTTTAAGTTAAGTTCCAATATCAATTGGAAGCTAAATTGACCTGGAGGGGTAGTGCCACTGCAGGAATAATTACAGACTTTAAGTCACAGAGTTTACGTATTATGAAGATGGTTAGAAGGCAAAGAACCTCGTTTCCGACGCTCTCGGGGTTTTTATAACCTCGGGGTAGGCGGAGACGAGGTAAACTAAGGGTCACCCTCTTACGGGCGGAGCCTAACAGCAAGCGCCTATAATAGTTTTCTATATTCGAATTTAAGCGGAGGCGACGTTAATTGACTGCCTCGATTGGGAGATGGAACTTCGGGAGAGTTCCGGGGGCGAACCAATCGTGATCGAAATAGGTTTCGCGGAATTTACATTTTTCTTTTGATAATAAAGCATAATTATAGGATCGAGAGGCGCCAGAGGGGCGGCATGGAAGGAGGGTCGAACCTATACAAAAGGGAACTGATTTGGAAGGAATTTATAGGGCGCAAATGAATTTCATATTCGAGAGAATCACTTTTGCGTGATTCTTTGGAAAGAGAAATAGGGGTTAGGGAGAGCTGAAATTTGGTATGCGAGTAGGTCGAGCTAGGGGAAATCTGGTGGGCTATAGGTTGACACAATTATGCTTTATCTATGGGAATAGGTCAAGATTTTAGGAAAATTTAATAATAAAAAATATAAAAACTGAGGTTTTATAGACGCTTGCCTTGCATCACGTGATGCTGACAATAATAGAGACGCGGAGGGATCGAAGAATTCATGCGATGTGCATATTTTCATATGCACCTCGCATCTAACAATTTAGATTTGGATTACTGGGATTTATGTGGATTAGATTTGGATTACATTGGATTTCTCCGCGTATGAAAGAATGCACACTTTGTGATGTCAGAACAAAGGAATTTTGGGTTCAAGGTTTAGAATGCAATTCGTCAGAGACGAACTCTTTTGTACCGTAAGGATTTACACTACGGGACATATATATATATATATATAATATATATATATATATATGAAGAGAGTTACAATGTGAAATATCAAATATCTTCGAACCGCTCAGAAATGTTTGTGACCCTTTAAGAGAAAATGCCGAATAACCACATTTCAAATGAATTTATTATGGAATTTTATAAAATTATTTAAAACTTGCAAAGGAGTCTTCATTGTTATAAGTTAAAAAAAATTCATCGATTTTTTATGAAAAGAAATATCAAAACAGGACTTTACCATAATAATTATTAATTACTAATGCAAACTTATCTATAATTAAAAATTGTGGATATCAATAAAATGTAATGAAATGAAAATAAATTACTACAACCCTCCATATATATATATATATGATGAAATAATCGAAACAGAACGGTACTCAAGAGCATTCGCCTAATGACCTGTTCAGGAACACTAAAATAAATACAAGTTCACGACTAAATATAGGCCACAAAAAATAGAAATACAGGTACATAAATTTTTATACTTACATTTCAACTGCAATCCCTTGCGCCAGATCGTAAGGAGCGTCATTGCAAATATTATCAACGGTTTGCGTTGGAAGTAATCCATCCCGATCGGCTGCGTTAAAAAGATTAATTGTAGACACCGCGGCAGTGTCTCCATCTTCATATAAAGCCGGTAAACTGTAAAGTTCTGACTGACTCATGACGGAGGGAATGTTTGTTTATTCACTGGTGAAAATAACTGCTGTAAGTTCCAGCTGAAAAAACTCACTTTTATATGCATGATCCCCAATTGTAAGTACTACCCTCAAAAGACTAATAGGTGGTACGTAAGTTTGCTGATTGGTTGTCATTGTAACTGGGTGGGCTACGTTAAATGTGTGTACCAATCAGCTGTCGTAACACCGCTATAACAGACCCACGCTCTGGTCAATGAAGTCCTGATTGGTCACCTTCACGAATACTGAAGGTGTTATTATGAAATTCGGTTTATTCTGCTTCTAATATGCATCGAATTTGGGCTCGTTACACACTTTTGTCTTTCTTGAAAAAAAAATCTTTTTTTTCTTTTTTTTGTATTCACATTTCCATCATAAATACTATAAATTTAAATTAGCTTAATAAGAGTATAAAGGTTAGTTAATGAATGTAATTTTACTTATTAATTATTATTATTACTGAAAAAATTATTTGTTTTACGTCAAATATTTTATAGTCTTTGTTTCACGTCTTCAAGCAGTTTGATTTAATCAATGTACGGACTTGCAAGTTTTCTTTTAAATATTAATGTACAATATAAAGAGTCCTGTGTATTTCTTATAATATTAGTTTTTTATTAAATAATTGGGATTCGTTTTCCGTCTAAATAACAAAAATAATGTATTGGAGTTTTATTTAGTTCTTTTGCTAAACCAATTAATGAGAACAGCACCATCTCTCCTGCCTTTAATGAAGACATTTTATATATAGAGAGGATTGACAAAAGTAAATAGACACTTTCGGGCTGCAATTCCGTCTCGGCTAAGATTAAAATTGTTAAAATTTTATAATTTAATATAAATGTGTACATAGATATCTCCTCTACAATTATTTAAGTATATATATATATATATATATATATATATATATATATATATCGTTTAAAATGTTTATTAGTATTTTTGCTTGTATATTTATTTTCTATGTCATTTGGTTTTTCATTCAATGTCTGTTATTCGATTTTATCTGGTATTTATTTATTTTTCTCAGATGGTATGGATTTACACGACGAATTTTAATAAATAATAATCAAAATAAATGGTGCGCTCTGGCAACCCTCTATACACAAATAAATAAATTCAATAACCGGCAACCGTTCCATATATGAATAAATAAATTCAGTAGCTGGCAACACACTCTAAGTATTGAGAACATCTCTCCCTTACCATTAATAAATAAATTATTAAAATAGTGCTCTCTGGCAACCCCTCCATATATAAAATAATAAAATAAATGGCGCTATCTGGCAACCCCCGACATTCAATATAACAGATGTTGGTACCCTGAGCTCGCATTATAGTCCTCTTGTCATTTTGGTAACCTAGAAATTGTTAGTCGTATAAAGTTTTTTTGCGGAATCATGATGCTTAGGGCTTTCTAAACTCGGATCCGTGGGATAACAATGTGACATCCTTGGGCAAACCATAGCAAACGCCTAAATCCAAGATGGCTGCCCTGTCGACCGGCAATATAGGGAATCGGCCATAACTTTTGATCTCAACATGTTAGAATCATGATTTTGGTATCTAAATCTATGCTTTTGGGTATGGAAAATCCAATAGAAATATTTGCAAAATCGTCAGATGTCGATAACGGCACCAAAATCCAAAATGGCCGCCATTCGGGACGAAAAATAACAAAAATTAACCATAAATCTAAATTTGAACGTGGTAGAACCATGATTTTGGCATGTAAACATGGGTTTTGGGGGATTGGGAATCTAATGAAAGTATTTAGAAAATCGCCAAATGTTGATCAGTAAATTATGGCGGTATCTGTGTATAATATTTATCCAGTGATGTATATTGTCTCCCAAGTGGTGTTTTTCTTTTGCTAAATATGTGAATTTCTCTTTTTCTTTCAGGCGCTTTATGATTGCTGGGCGTGGCTGTCTGTTTGCACCCTGCAGGAGCAAGGAGCCCTGGCGTACTTGTACAGCGACGGGTATTCGCACCATAATCACGTACAGCAAGGAGCGAGATGACGACATCCACCTCACTCTGCAGGCGACACTCGACTCAGACGGAGACGCAGCGCAGATCGACTGTCACAAGAGCTATTACTCAACATATACTTCGAAAACTATAATTGCGCGTCTGAAATGTAAACGTGGTCAAGGCACTGAAAAATTGCCAAGTGAACACCCAGTTCGTAAGCGTAGATTACAGTTACCTGAGTTCAAGTTCCAGAAACATTGCTTGATTTGTGGTAATGAGTGTTTTCTCAAAGACCCCAAACATTGTGAAAGGTGGAAGCGGGTCATAAAGTGTCAGACAATAGATAAACCTGGCCAACCAACATTTACGGAGGTGCTCCTAGATCTATGTGACAGAACAAATGATCAGTGGGGCCCCTTTTACGCCTTAGGATAAAAGGGGCTTCTTCAGACCTTCCTGCAGCAAACGCCCAGTATCACAAGTGTTGCTATGATAATTTCAGGAAAATGACTACTAGTGAAAGTGTATATAGCGAGCCATGTATTGATGACTCTGCTCTCGGTGCGTGTATTGATCATATGTACAAAAACCGCTCTCAGACGCTTACAACCATTGAATTGTATGACATGTACTGTAGTTTCGGCGGCATACTCACAAAAAGCAGATGCTAGGTAATCTAACGGATTATTTCGGTAATGAAATTGCGGCAGCAACGGATATTTCTCGCGATAGTTTTTTCTATAACATTCTAATTTTTTTTCTTGCTATAGGGTCGACAGTTGTTAATTCTTCTCTTTCTATAATACTCTGATACTTTCTCTGATACTAAACTTATCGACTTTATTGAGTTCTCGGACGAGGGCACGGCTCGAAGGAAAAGATAATAAACTTCTTTTACTGTAGTTTACTTCTAAAAATGTACAGGTAGTGTTCTGAATTTACAGGGGTAGAGGTTCGACCTCTTTCGACCATGGC
The DNA here is from genome assembly GCA_023014485.1 of Bathynomus jamesi. Lineage (NCBI taxonomy): Eukaryota > Metazoa > Arthropoda > Malacostraca > Isopoda > Cirolanidae > Bathynomus > Bathynomus jamesi. Next base: position 140,518 of record JAJOZX010006125.1, read on the forward strand.
TCAGGCCGGAATCTAAAAAAATTAAGGAGGCAAGGGGCCTCTGGCCCCTCCTCTGGAAGTGAAGTCTGAGAAGAAGAAGTCGTAATCGAAGTAATCGAAGAAGTGTGGTTATTTTACAATTACATGCTTTATATATAATCTAAATTTGGGGGAGTGCAGTTTGAAGGTTAAGTTTCCCCCTTTCAACACGTAATCAGAATTTTGAAAGATTCCAAATAAAAATGAAAAAAAAAATAATAAAAAATAATCGTTAAACAGATAAACAGGATATAGCAAGAGGAAGCCATATTTTTATCTTAAACAGCGTATTTTCAGATCTGATGTTTTCCGGGTCTGCCGAGTTAATTAGAAACGGAAATTGAACTATGCACTTATATTAAGATAGGCTTATGAAAATTAAAAGTTTAAGGCAAGACATGACTTCATCTCTCTGAGAATGCATCTAATCTAAAAATGATTAAGAAATTTAGTTAAAAAACAAATCACCAATTATTTGGCAAAAAGGAAGCAGCTCCAAAATTTATCCCAACGAAAAAAATAATAATAAAAAAAATAATACTAATATTGCCGAGTGTATATTCCTAAATGGCGACATAATGTTGGGTTGTACATTAAGTATAATCCTAAGTACATCACTGAGCACATTGCAACTTCGGTTTATTACAATTATGATTACAATTACCAACCAATTCACATTCGCTTATTATCGTTAATTATCGTCATTAAAGTACATTAATTACATTATATTAAATTATTATCGTTAATTACAGTTTCATTAAAGTTCGGTACATCAATTACATTATTAAGTACATTAGTCACTTACAATTCTTACAGTGTTTTTATATTTATATATGGTTATTAGTACAACACAAAGTACATAGGCACATACGGTGTATATATATACATATACATACATACATACATACATATAACATACATGATAATGTATCAGAGCGCGAGGAGATGTTTACGTTTTCAGATGTAAATTTATGCTGTGATCATCGAATTGCGTATACTTCCGTCTTGTGAGGAATTAAACAAATAAAAGAAAACGTAAACGGAATACATGTGGACGTATTTACATGTCCGTAACTATGTACGTAATCATGATCATCAGGGGACATGTACGAATGCACAAAGTATTTTACACATATGGGTAGTCAAACAACAGGTTGACAATGGTATACAATAGGTAGCTGAATGAATAATTTAATTACATTAACAAAAGATAAAGGTCAAGAAAGGACATGGATGTGTGAATGAACAACATATAAATAATGACGTGTAGAGTGTACAGTTTTTATTATTAAGTTAAAGAATTTCCATATATTGTATACTAGAGATATGATGAAGGGAAATTAATGATGGGAAAATGTGAAGGGAATTAAGCTACTTTATACGTCATAGTTATTTAATTTGTACGTATAGTACAAGTCACTATTGGGAGAATTTAGAAAAGATGAATTAGAGAAATACAGTAATGAATAAAGAAATACAAACCGAAATTCTATCCAAACTCGCTCAGGCGATTTTGGTTTTCTCATGTAAAAATGAACATTCAAACATAAAAACCATACAAACATAAGTACTGCATGAAGACAATGAATCCAAATAATGATTGTATAGGAATTGTTCATTGTTCATTTTTACACATGCAGCTTGGTTCAAAAAAGTAAGGGCCTGAGCTGGGTATCACGAATTCTATCGGATCACTGGGGGAACTAATTGTGTTTAACGGGTTAATTGTAACAGTCACTTTGCTCAATAGAAACTTGAGTTGGGGGCATGTCAGAGAGGGACAGCTCCGATTTACAACATTGTGAACTACACGGAAAGCAATGTCCTTAGCTTATATCAGTCAAAAAATGGTCAACCATAGGTTTCATTCGCTTAGAACACTTCTTTTTTATATTCTTTTACGTTTAACGCCACGTGCTGGTAATCCCTTCTTTCGGACAACCCTTTCTTCTTCCCACCACCAAGCATTTTTCTCTTTGCATCATCGATGATTTCGTCCCGTGTACGCTTTAAGTGCTTTTTTAGAGTTTCTTTAGGTTTAGCCCCAGCCATTATGTCTTTTGCCGTGTCAAAAACCTGATTGTAGCGCTTTCCTCCCGAGATATCTGGCACCCCTCTTCAGCAAGGGGACAGCCGTAAGTAATATGGTTCAAAAACTGGATCCAAGCTCACTCCCAAGCTGTTATCTCACACCTCGATAGACTGTGAAAGGTTTTCTGTCCATTATAACTCAGTACGTCGAAAGTGCAGCGTCACTGTTAAGTTCCCATCTCCGAATGGGAAATTTTTCCCCTCAATCGTTCTTATATATATTGAGATCAATGTTCCCTCTAATTTTTTTTAGTCCGTGTGCGCAAGAAATTTTCGTTGTGCATACATTTAGATTCATGGTGAAAAATTGTGCAAACTTTTCTGAGCGCTATTATCTTCAAAATTAAATATATATAAATATTAAATACTTAATAAATATTATTTCCATAAGGTAATAGCTTGATCAATACGGTACTATTAAATGGATATTAAAAAACTGTTTACAATATTATATATTCTTAAAAAAGAAAACATTTTATCCATTCTAAAAATCTGAATAAAATAAAAAGTAGTAAAATAAAATTCAACAAAATAAATAAAATAAAAATAACTAAATGAAAATGACTATTTTAGTTATCATTTCTCAAAACAATTTTTAGCATTTAGCAATTTAAAATAGACTATCAAGATTAATACATAATTTCATCCATTCACAAAATAGGAATTATGAGATAATTACTATTCGTTTTTATGCAAAAATAAGAAAGAGAAGGTTTATATTCAATGCGTTAATGTATAAAAGAAAAAATGCAAATACATAGAGTAAAAAAAATCCGTATTGCTTAATTGCGCGGACGTCAGCGAAGTCGGGCGGAAGGGGTTAATACTTAAAAGAACGACTATAGAGTATGCTGATGCAAATGGTCAGACCTTGTGTGACGGTATACTTTTTAAATTACTTCATTTACTGTCGTGACTCATGATACGCTTGAGCCTGTGCGCATTTTATTTTGCTGTGTGCGCGGGTTTCACAACGCGTGTGCGCGCGCACACGCGCACACCTTAGAGGGAACACTGATTGAGATATTGGTTATTAGATTATTCGCGACATTCACATAATGGGGCCTGTCATATGTAATACTCAAGCTCTTTCATCTATGGTTGGGAATGTGAGCAACCCGCAGCAGGCGTGCTTGGGTATCCCCAACAAACTGGTGCTCCACTATATTGCTGTAAATATAGCACATGTCTTGGGGGTGTATAGCCAGCAACCAATTTCTCCAATTTCATCTGATACATTAGGCTGGACAAGTCATGTTGTACCTCGTGAAAGGTATCTCTTTGGAAGGCTGATCGATATCGCCCCTAGGTTATAATTTTCAACAGCCCTTTGTCTTTAATATTTCTGTTAGACTGTGATTTTAAGATTAGAGTATGTGCAGGGTTTTCTTTGCTTACCATTTCGTATATAAATCAGCCGTAAGATTTGAGTTTTTTAAACTTACGTTTAAGTCTCTCACAACATCCTCAGCCGCACCATAACGGCCCGGACCTAGTGTTACTACTGTACTGTAATACCGTGCATCCCCAATCCGAGCGATACCAATGGTTTCATCCCGAGTTACCCCGGCTTTTTCACACATCAAGGTCTCTAAGAACCGTAAAAACGGGTGCTGTATAATCAGTATTTAAAAAGAGGGTGTCCAGCTGAATTTCGCATATCCCCACCTTATACGAATCACGACCCAATTCAATGGGGCAATGGAGTTCTGTTACAAAGTTGACCAGGGTGTTGTTAGGATGTACAGACAGGGAAGAAGAGTACGGTACTGTGACGTAGAAATGGTTATGCACTATGTTGCATACTATTTAAGCTTCATTATTGCATCAGGTTTTATATAGGTGGTGAAGCTTTCTGGGTACCCTAGCCATTTCACCAGGTACATTTTTCTCTTTCCTGAACCTTTGCTGCCTAAATTTTTTTCAATTTTAAACACATTTTTTCCTAAATTAAATGTCACCGAATCTTCCAAGACCGAATTTTCTGAGACCGAATCTTCTTTTATGTTTTACCCATTATTTAGGGTATCTTTTTAGTTTTAAGTTTTAAACAACAAAAGAATTCCTTTAATAAATCTTTTCAAATTCTCGTTTATGTTTTCATTATACCTGGCAAAAGTGATTTAAATATTTTTTGCTATCTGAGCTCATAGATTTATTTCAATTTTCTATGACAGAATTTTCCGAGACCGAATTTTCCGTGACCGAATTTTCCAAGACCGAATATTCCTAGCACCACGTAATACAACATTATCTCACCTTTAGGTCTCATAGCCCTAACTTTAAAAATCTGACTTGTCCAACCTTGTTCAAATCCCTTCGCGAATTTATTTCACGAACGCGATAGCCTTACATAATCATTGGTTTTCAAACGCGCAGTGTGTGGCGGTCTTCTACGAATATCTCTTCTCACATCAGGCTCTGTGCGCGTACCTCTTTCTAGAATCTCGTTAGGTGTTTTCCCAATCGTGCGATGGTGTGAGCGATTGTATGATGAGGCCAATTATTCCAGAATGTCTATATATCTGTATGTGTTTTTATGTGTAAAATAGCGGTGCATGCGTTCCTTTATGGTACGTTGAACTCTTTCAGCTAAAGATGCCTTATGTATAGAATTGGTAGTGTAGTAGCTGAAATTAAACTTTGTCAGCATGTTCTGAAAAGCTCGGCCTATAAATTATTTCCCCATATCCGTACAAAAATAGCCTGGAACCGTGTTTTCTTTCAACATCAACGTTTTGGTGGCTTCAGCAACTGTTTCAGGCGATTTATTTTTCAAATGAATTAGCCAGAGATATCTAGCGAATACATCTATTATGAATAGGATGTAGCGGTAACCATCGTTATACACTGAATATCTTTGCATGTCTGTTAAATCTGCTTGCTAAATAGAGTCAATCGATGCCGCTGTTGTCTTGGCTGTTTTAAACCTTTTTCTCACCGGCTTATGAAGTGTATAAGCGTCCTGCTCCGGCAAAAACCTTTCAACACCTTTTTTCCCTACTCCATCATTGTAAACAATTCTGTAAAGTCTATCTACGCCTCCGTAGGAGGCTGGGCTAGAAATGTCATAAGAACGTCTTCTTAATATATTAGCCATTTGCATATTTTCGAGGCACGTGGATAGAATTGACCGTTGTTGTTGTTTGGCCTCTTCTTTCTCCTCTTCAGAGGTGCTACCGCTGCGGGTGATGGCGTTCTTAGTTGTGGCACATGTGAGGCATGTTCCAAGTCTTTTAACCTGTTCAGATTTCCTATCAATGTTTCGGGATCATTTATTTGTTGTAGTCTTGCTTTAATATGCTTCCATCGTCATGGTGAAGGCCTATCCCACTTTCTCACTAGTCATGGACGATGTCTACGATATTCGAGCCCTGTACCTTTGCTCCTTCCACAATGATCTCACCTGTCTCGGTCCACTCTATGTTGGCATCTTCATTCAATAGATTATAAGGACTTAAACCTTTATTCCTCAATGTTTGTGGGAGGGTGCTTTTTAATATATGCTTTATATGTTGTGGGGCGGATCCGTTATTCTTTGGTTGGTCAGCTCTGTCGTCGAACACAGGTCCTATGTCGCCATGTTCACCGTTGTCTGCGCTGTGCCTAATAGCCACAGGGGTCTCTGCAGGATTCTTATAATTTTCATACTCGTGAAGAAATTTCTGCAGCGCTTCTTGGTATAAGAGTCGTTTCTCATCAGGTGTTTTCTCACTATTTAATAGCGCTAACAATTCGCTTTCCATTCTTTTAAGCGTGCTTTTACGGGGTTCTAGAACCGTGTCTGGACTCTTTGAATTTTGCAGTGAAGCATACACCTCGTACGGAATCACTACCACTTTCTTCATTATATTAATCTAGTCAATGAGGGGGTTTCATTGGTACATTGCAATTTATAACGTTAAGAGAGACTTCACAGGTGCATTTTAAAAAGTCGGTGGGTCGATATTGTTAACAAACATCTGTTGCATTGCCGGAGGCAGTCGATGGTAGATTTTCATTAATTCATGGTATTTCTTAGCCTCTGTCATTCTGTAAACTTTGTCAGCATGTTCTGAAAAGCTCGGCCTATAAATTATTTCCCCATATCCGTACAAAAATAGCCTGGAACCGTGTTTTCTTTCAACATCAACGTTTTGGTGGCTTCAGCAACTGTTTCAGGCGATTTATTTTTCAAATGAATTAGCCAGAGATATCTAGCGAATACATCTATTATGAATAGGATGTAGCGGTAACCATCGTTATACACTGAATATCTTTGCATGTCTGTTAAATCTGCTTGCTAAATAGAGTCAATCGATGCCGCTGTTGTCTTGGCTGTTTTAAACCTTTTTCTCACCGGCTTATGAAGTGTATAAGCGTCCTGCTCCGGCAAAAACCTTTCAACACCTTTTTTCCCTACTCCATCATTGTAAACAATTCTGTAAAGTCTATCTACGCCTCCGTAGGAGGCTGGGCTAGAAATGTCATAAGAACGTCTTCTTAATATATTAGCCATTTGCATATTTTCGAGGCACGTGGATAGAATTGACCGTTGTTGTTGTTTGGCCTCTTCTTTCTCCTCTTCAGAGGTGCTACCGCTGCGGGTGATGGCGTTCTTAGTTGTGGCACATGTGAGGCATGTTCCAAGTCTTTTAACCTGTTCAGATTTCCTATCAATGTTTCGGGATCATTTATTTGTTGTAGTCTTGCTTTAATATGCTTCCATCGTCATGGTGAAGGCCTATCCCACTTTCTCACTAGTCATGGACGATGTCTACGATATTCGAGCCCTGTACCTTTGCTCCTTCCACAATGATCTCACCTGTCTCGGTCCACTCTATGTTGGCATCTTCATTCAATAGATTATAAGGACTTAAACCTTTATTCCTCAATGTTTGTGGGAGGGTGCTTTTTAATATATGCTTTATATGTTGTGGGGCGGATCCGTTATTCTTTGGTTGGTCAGCTCTGTCGTCGAACACAGGTCCTATGTCGCCATGTTCACCGTTGTCTGCGCTGTGCCTAATAGCTACAGGGGTCTCTGCAGGATTCTTATAATTTTCATACTCGTGAAGAAATTTCTGCAGCGCTTCTTGGTATAAGAGTCGTTCTCATCAGGTGTTTCTCACTATTTAATAGCGCTAACAATTCGCTTTCCATTCTTTTAAGCGTGCTTTTACGGGGTTCTAGAACCGTGTCTGGACTCTTTGAATTTTGCAGTGAAGCATACACCTCGTATGGAATCACTACCACTTTCTTCATTATATTAATCTAGTCAATGAGGGGGTTTCATTGGTACATTGCAATTTATAACGTTAAGAGAGACTTCACAGGTGCATTTTAAAAAGTCGGGGGGTCGATATTGTTAACAAACATCTGTTGCATTGCCGGAGGCAGTCGATGGTAGATTTTCATTAATTCATGGTATTTCTTAGCCTCTGTCATTCTGTAATACACACCGTTTCAGGATCGTTTAGAAATATATTCGTTCTAGTCCACTTGCCATTTTGGTAACCTGGAAATTCTTAGTCGTATAAAGTTTTTTTCCTCAATCATGATGCTTAGGGCCTTCTAAACTCGGATCCGTGGGATAACAATGTGACATCCTTGGGCAAACCATAGCAAACGCCTAAATCCAAGATGGTTGCCCTGACGACCGGCCAATATAGGGAATCGGCCATAACTTTTGATCTCAACATGTTAGAACCATGATTTTGTTTCTAAATCTATGTTTTTGGGTATGGGAAATCCAATAGAAATATTTGCAAAATCGTCAGATGTCGATAACGACACCAAAATCCAAAATGGCCGCCATTCGGGACGAAAAATAACAAAAATTAGCCATAAATCTAAATTTGAACGTGGTAGAACCATGATTTTGGCAAGTAAACATGGGTTTTGGGGTATTGGGAATCTAATGAAAGTATTTAGAAAATCGCCAAATGTTGATCAGTAAAATATGGCTGTATCTGTGTATAATATTTATCCAGTGATATACATTGTCTCCCAAGTGGTGTTTTTCTTTTGCTAAATATGTGAATTTCTCTTTTTCTTTGAGGCGCTTTATGATGGCTGGGCGTGTCTGTCTGTTTGCACCCTGCAGGAGCAAGGAGCCCTGGCGTACTTGTACCGCGACGGGTATACGCACCATCATCACGTGCAGCAAAGAGCGAGATGACGACATCCACCTCACTCTGCAGGCGACACTCGAGTCAGACGGAAACGCGGCGCAGGTCGACTGTCACAAGAGCTACCACTCAACATATACTTCGGAAACTATAATTGCGCGTCTGAAATGTAAACGTGGTCAAGGCACTGAAAAATTGCCAAGTGAACACCCAGTTCGTAAGCGTAGATTACAGTTACCTGAGTTCAAGTTCCAGAAACATTGCTTGATTTGTGGTAATGAGTGTTTTCTCAAAGACCCCAAACATTGTGATAGGTGGAAGCGGGTCATAAAGTGTCAGACAATAGATAAACCTGGCCAGCCAACATTTATGGAGGTGCTCCTAGATCTATGTGACAGAACAAATGATCAGTGGGACCTCTTTTATCCCTTAGGATTAAAGGGGCTTCTTCAGACCTTCCTGCAGCAAACGCCCAGTATCACAAGTGTTGTTAAGAAAATTTCAGGAAAATGACTACTAGTGAAAGTGTACATAGCGAGACATGTATTGATGACTCTGCTCTCGGTGCGTGTATTGATCATATGTACAAAAACCCCTCTCAGACGCTTACAACCATTGAATTGTATGACATGTACTGTAGTTTCGGCGGCATACTCACAAAAAGCAGATGCTAGGTAATCTAACGGATTATTTCGGTAATGAAATTGTGGAGGGTTGTGCATCTGTTATAGGTTTCCGAGATTGTGTTGGTCAATCAATTAAGCTTGTAAGAAGGCGTGATGATGTAGATGAGGAGCGTGTGGATTCTGTTGTACGCAGGGTGAAGTCTGATGCGAAGGCTATTTGTTATAATCGTGATTATGACCTTAGTGACTTCACGTTTGAGAAAACTGTTGCCAGTTGTAGTCCCACACTTCTAGCCCTAGTATCTAGGCTTGTCTCAAATGGTGAAGTGAACAAGGTAGCCGTGAGTAACACACAGTGCATTCAGCAGCACATCATAAAGAAACCAAATCAAACAACTCTTGGCCTGGCTGTAAAGGTACATCATAAATTTGGCAGTTCCAATTTAGTCACATTACTCAATGACCATGGCTTCATCACAACCTATGACGAGGTGTTGCGGTTTCGGAAATCAACGGCCAAGTTTGTTAGCGAGAATGGCAGTAAGATTCATGAAACTATTGGCTTGACGAGGAGAGTAGGACCCATATTTGGGTGGTTTGACAACTATGATCTCCTTGTCTGTACACCAAATGGTCGCCGTGAGACTCACGCCATGGTACTTGAATTCCAACAACATTCTGCAGGTATCATTGAGACAGGCAGTGTAAAACCTGGGGTGATGAATATCACTATTCCTCGTCTTAGTAAATCTGTCTGCAGCTGCCTCTCTTCAATTGTGCTGTCGTTCAGTTGTCATGGAAAACTACACAGGACCGAAGAAGGTTAACCCTCCTGCTGTGGTATGTACGTCTGGTCCTCCATACAATGATGTACGTGCGAAGGATGCAAGTATGGGGCGTGCATTGCGCTTGGATGTTCACTGGCTCAACTCCATCCTTCGTGAGGATTTTCCTGTCGAGTGGTCAGGTTATAATGTTGCAGTGACAAGAAATAAAGGCTCTCCAAAACCTCCCACAGTCTATATGTTTGGGCCTCTGATTGATGCACCACCCTCACATCCAGACACTGTTCTCACAACGTTGTCGTACTTCGAGAAATCCCTCAATGATATCGGGATGCGAACGACAAATATATCAGTGGATATGCAGCTGTATATTGTACATATATTGCTGATGGAAGGAAGTGGTTTACATATCCTAGTCGGCTCAGCATATGGGTGTCTGAGATCAATCATGAATGGTAAATCATGGGTTCGATCAATGCGTGCGTTTCGGATGGTGTCAGCGGCACTTCTGCATAACTTCTTCAACGATGGGGAGAAGTCATTGGAAGAAATCTCACTCTACGCGGAAAAAGCACAAGAACACACGACCGGCAGATTATGGGTGGACTGTCTGCTAAGACCTATGCTCATCGCCCATCAGTTCCTCCGTGCTGAACGGGAAGGAGATTGGATTCTCCACCAACATTGTCTGAAGCAGATGCTCGGCTACTTCTTCGCTGCCGGCCATTGGCAATATGCAAGGCACATCACCTGGCACCTGCTTGAGATGGACCACTATCTGTCCGAAGATGCTGTTGGTTTACGTCGTCGTCGTCGTTGGCCTAGGCAAGCTACGGCTTGGGACCGTAGCGCATCTATCCGGTATAGGTTAACCTGGATGATGTAGCCATAAGCACTGCCGCTAGTTAAGTGCCAACCAGTGATTATCTCACTAGCCGTATTGAGTCCGTTAGGCGAAACTACGACAGTACCAAAGGTGGAAAATATAACCTTTGGTTTTCTATTATTTATTTGCAAAATGGACATGGCATTAGATTAAAATAAATATTTGAATATAAATGATTAACTGACAATTGTGATATATAATTAATTATGTTTACATACAATAATAATATATAGTATACATAAAATTAGTATTAATGTGGTTCACAATTGAATTATAATGGGGTAACTAATTTAAAATGAATTTATACTATTCCGAAATTCAAGACGGTAAAAATTAACATTTATCTTGAAACTAAAATAAGAGTATTCACTACACACTCCCCCACCAGAGAGGAAGTTCAAAGAGTTCCGAACGACACAGATTTCCGCTGAACCTTTTTGGTAGCTACTTGTACCTCACTTAAGGTTGATTCCAAAAACGCAGGCTTAAGACGATCGATAGAAACCTTGTCGACCTTGGAACCGCGCTGGATGAGGAATGATTTGCGCGTACGTCGGAGAACTTCATAGGGTCCGTCATATGGACATTGGAGAGGCCGTTTGGGACAGGTACACGAACGAAAAACGTGGGTGCAAGACTGGAGGGCTGGGGAAATAAAGATGTTCTGTTGGCTAGTCAATCGAGGGGGAACAGGCTGAAGGGACTGCATGTGAGAGGAAAGTGTTTGAGCGAATTCCGTAGGATCGCATGACTTATCCCCTGCAGTGAAGTAGCCACCTGGTAGCCGCAGTGTTGTTCCATAGACTAGTTCAGCCGCTGTAGTCTTCAGATCACTCTTAAATGCAGAGCGAATACCAAGCAAAACGAGTGGAAGCTTATCCATCCAATGGGAGTCTTCGTGACACATAAGGGATGACTTCAGCTGGCGATGGAAGCGTTCGACGAGGCCGTTAGCTTGCGGATGATACGCACAGGTATGCGCATGTACGTACCCAACAAGCTGGTAAACTTCTTCCAAAGCGAAGACTCAAATTGGCGACCTTGGTCAGTGATGACTTTTGTCGGCAATCCAAATCTTGATACCCATCCATGAAGAAAGGCTCTTGCAACAGTGTCCGCTTGGATATCAGGAAGTGGGATGGCTTCAGGCCATCTGGAAAAGCGGTCGAGACAGGTGAGCAGATAACGTTGGCCTTGAATCACCGGAAGAGGGCCAACAATGTCTACATGAATTACTTCAAATCGCTGGGATGGGGGCGGAAATGCGTCAAAGGGGGACCTGGTGTGCCTTTGGACTTTGGCACGCTGGCAGGCAAGGCACGTTTTGGTCCAATGTTTGACATCCTTCCGCATCGAGGGCCAAACAAAGCGAGAGGTAACCAGGTGTTGCGAAGCTCGGATACCAGGATGGGAGGGCTTATGAAGATCCATGAAGACTGCTTGTCTGTGACATGGAGGGACATAAGGGCGAATAGCAGCTGTTGATACGTCGCAATAGAGGGGCACAGACAATCCTGGCATACTCATTTTCTTGAGGGAAAGTGAGTGAGTGGAGTCTTCTCTGAGCAGGTCTTGTAGTTCCGTATCCTTATCTTGATCCTGTGCAATAGCATTCCACAGTGTAGAGCTGAGGGTAACAGAAGTAATCTCTATTCTTGAAAGTGCATCCGCCGGAGTGTTCAAGACACCTTTGATGTGGCGGATATCTGTGGTAAATTGCGAGATATAATCGAGTTGCCTGATGACTCTGGAGAGTGGTTACAGCTGTTTTTATTGAAGACAGTGACCAAAGGTTTGTGGTCGGAAAAACACAAAACTCTCGGCCTTCAAGGAAAATGTTGAAAATGCTTCACGTTTAAGTAATAGCAAGAAGTTCACGTCCGAAAGCACTATAACGCGTTTGGGCTGGCTGCAGCTTTTTCGAGTAAAACGCGATGGGTGCTTGTTGACCGTTAATGGTTTGTTCCAACACTCCACCGATCGCAACATCTGATGCATCGACCGTCAGAGTTAGGGGGGCATCACTGATAGGAAATGACAGAGACAATGCACTATTGATAGCATTTTTGGCATTGTCGAACGCCTGTAAACTATCGCTACACCATAACAATTTCGTTACCTTGCGTTTGTGTGTGATCATAGCGTGTAGAGGAGCAAGAACACTGGCACAGTTTTTAATGAACTTGTGGTAATAATTTACCAAACCTAGAAACCGACGTAACTCACGCTGATTATTTGGCATAGGGTAATTGTTTATCACTTCACACTTGTCCTGAAGGGGGGTAATTCCGTGCTGCGAAATCGTGTGACCAAGAAATTCCAAGGTTGGCTGTGCAAACACACACTTAGATGCATTAATAGTAACACCGTATTGTTCTAAGCGTTGAAAGAGGAGTGAAAGATGTTCCTTATGTTCCTCTTTCGTTGAGCTGGCCACAAGCAAATCATCGATGTAGGCATAAACAAAGTCTAAGCCTCTGGTGACCTCATCTATAAACCTCTGAAAGGTTTGCGCAGCATTCCGTAGCCCGAACGGCATCTTCAAAAATTCGAATAACCCAAATGGTGTACAAACTGCAGTCTTGGGAATATCCGAAGGCTCTACGGGAATGTGGTGGAAAGCCTTAACGAGATCTATTTTACTGAAGATAGATGTGCCGTGGAGAAGAGAAGTAAAGTCTTGGACATTTGGTACCGGATATCGGTCCGGGATGGTTGTCGAATTTAAAAACCGGTAATCCCCACATGGTCTCCAGTCTCCTGACTTCTTCTGGACCAGGTGTAGGGAGAGGACCAACTGCTTTTGGAAGGTCTTATTATCCCAAGATCCAGCATAAGCTGGAATTCCGATTTGGCAGCTTTCAGTTTGTCCGGGGCAAGACGTCTGGGTTTTGCAAACACAGGGGGACCTTTTGTTGTAATGTGATGGGTAATGGTGTGCTTAATGGTATCACCCATCTGCATCGGTTGAAGAATTCCTGGATATCGCTGGAAAAGGCACTGGTACATGGAATTAGGGGGAACGAGGGAAAGTGCAGAGTTCGAGGCGTCCGGAAGGGCAACCTGTTTGGCAAGAACAGAAAGCAGTGTGGCCTGGTCGCATAAGCGTCGCTTGTCAAGATCCACCAGGAGTTTGAAATGCTGGAGGAAGTCAGCGCCGATTATGGGATGCCGCACTTGAGCACAGATGAAAATCCATTTGAAGGATCGGTGAAGGCCCAAGTTTAGTTCACGCGACTGAGTACCGTACGTGGGTATGCGTGAACCGTTAGCAGCGTATAGAGGCGGAGATTCCGAGTGCGTATGACCAGATTTTTGAGGGAATACACTGACTGACGCTCCGGTATCGACCAAGAAATTGACACCAGAGTTCCTGTCCTTTATGAATAACAGGTTGGCAGTGCGAGTACTAGACGCCATTAGGACTCGCTGCTGGGGTTTTCCGACGAAAATTGCAAGGGGGGATGCACTTCCTAGCCTTCTTTCCAAATTTGGCGTGGTAGAAGCAGATCTTCCCGGAACTCGAACGATGCCTCTTCGTAAATCTTGACCGAGAATGGCTTCTTTGCCGTTGATTTTGTAGCAGAGAACAAACGTGATTGAGTTGTTGACTTAACTCTTTCACTTTCAACTCCAGTTCCGATTGTGTGTTCACGTTGTTGACCGAGCTGTGTCAATCTCCACTACTTTGTCGGCAGTTTCTGCTAGTTTATCAACTGGAGTAGCAGGATCCATAGTGGCCAAGACACGCTGAGCTGATGGAGGAAGTTTCTGCAAGAACAACTGTCTAAAGATGTCCTTATCGAAGGTTTGTGCGCGTTCGCCTAGAGCGCACTGCATAGCCCTCAGCATTTGAGTGGCTTACGGTCTCCAAGTTCTTCTTTTGAGATTAACTGATGTAGTTTCTCACGCTCGGAGACAGTGGTGCGGCGCAGGATGGCAGACTTCAGATCGTTGTACGGGTCCTCACTCGTGGAAGGAGATACGATGACGTCACGGACTTCAGAGATGATGCTCGCTGGTAGAGAGGACAAAACATGATCGTATTTTGTCCTGCTAGCGGTGATCCTTCCCAAGTTGAATTGTGATTCCACTTGGTGGAACCAAATAAATGGATCACCCGGCCAGAAGACGGGGAGCTTTACGCTCAAGTGGGAGATGGCACCAGCGTCGTCAGGCATCTTCTCCTATGCTTGCTGACGTACAAGCAAGACGACAAGTTCCCAACGAAGGAGTGGAGGTTGAGACGAGCGCAGGCACAGAGCGCACGGGCAGGGGTGAGGGGCAGAGGGCACGAGCGACATTACAGTCTGGTCCTAGTCGCTCGGGTGAAGGGGGTGATGGGCACGAACGACATTACAGTCTAGTCCTAGTCGCTCGGGTAGAGGGGTGATGGGCACGAACGACATTACAGTCTAGTCCTAGTCGTTCGGGTGAAGGGGGTGACGGGCACGAACGACATTACAGTCTAGTCCTAGTCGTTCGGGTAGAAGGGGTAATCCAGCTCCGGGGTCACCAATTGTTGGTTTACGTCGTCGTCGTCGTTGGCCTAGGCAAGCTACGGCTTGGGACCGTAGCGCATCTATCCGGTATAGGTTAACCTGGATGATGTAGCCATAAGCACTGCCGCTAGTTAAGTGCCAACCAGTGATTATCTCACTAGCCGTATTGAGTCCGTTAGGCGAAACTACGACAGTACCAAAGGTGGAAAATATAACCTTTGGTTTTCTATTATTTATTTGCAAAATGGACATGGCATTAGATTAAAATAAATATTTGAATATAAATGATTAACTGACAATTGTGATATATAATTAATTATGTTTACATACAATAAAATAATATAGTATACATAAAATTAGTATTAATGTGGTTCACAATTGAATTATAATGGGGTAACTAATTTAAAATGAATTTATACTATTCCGAAATTCAAGACGGTAAAATTAACATTTATCTTGAAACTAAAATAAGAGTATTCACTACAATGCCAAGGCTGACCTTCTTGCTAGTGCTCACGTTTGCCGTCACAATGAGGGGTCATGGAACTCAGTCTCCAGCGATCAGTTCGGTGAGCAGACTTACATTAAGAAGGGCAAGTTACCCGGAGGGCTCAAAGGCATATCGTTATCGGCTGATCAGGTAGCCATCTGGGTTCAGTCCTACCACATCTGTGCCCACATTACCCTGGCCATGGACTCAATGTACTCAGCTGAAGAATATGCAAAACGGAGGGAAACACAAAGAGGAAGGTCAAGGAAGGAAGAAGCTTGACAAAGAAGACAGAAAGCGAATACAAGACGAATTGGCAAAGCACTCCCATCCTCTCAAAAATGTTACCTCCAACCTTTACAACATCGTAAATGGTAAGGTTGCGAGCACTGAAGTCAATGCCCACAACGCTTTGAAGATTGGTGAAGAAATGGCTGTAGTTTTTCGTTCCTTATTGCCAGATGGCTTCCACTCACAACTCACTCGTAGAGTGAAGACCATGGAATCCATCAAGTGCGGTGTCAAGGTGGGCGACAAGTCCGTGTACGACATGGTTGCAATCTGCACACGTCTCCTGGTTGTCGGACAGCAGCATCAACTACAGCTCCCACACGTATTCCAGCACGAGCTATGTGCAGTTCCACCATCCCTCATTGACGAGTATGGTTGTCTACGGAATGGGAAGAAGGCGGTGCTGGTTGATAGGTTGAGCATAGAGGAACATAACCCTGTGGATCCTGATGTGGTGATCGTCGATGCACAGTAGCTGCTGTATCATGTGGTCTGGCCGTGGGAGGGATTTGCCGCTGTCCTTGCCATAAGCATGAAGACCCGCCTCAGCTGCTACCGTTCTGAGGTTCTAGTGGTCTTCGACCGGTACTACGAGCAGTCAGTCAAAGACCATGAGCCGATGCGTCGTGCCGGCGAAGGTTCTGTTGAGTACAATGTCACCATATCAAACACGTTACCAAGTCGTGACAGCATCATGAAAAACAAGGTGAACAAGAAGGCCCTGGCGCAAGTACTGTGTACATTCAATCTTGGGGAAAATGTCACAATGGTGGGGAGAGATGAGGCCGTCTTCACTCATGACGAAGCAGATGTGACAATGGTCAACTACCTGCTACAAGCAGTTAAGAACGGGAAAACGACCATCCGAGTACTCAGTGATAACACCGATCTCTTTATCCTGCTCGTATACTGGTGTTGGAAGATGCAGCTGCAGGCCAGTGTGCAGTTGGAGCGGTGGGATGGACGCGTTCTGAATATCAATGCCACTGCAAAGAGACTCGGATGAAAGTACCTTCGGATTTTAGGTATGGTGATACGGTGTCCTATCCATTCGGCCGTGGAAAGGTTAGCGCCCTGAAGATCCTGATGTCAAGAGACATCCCTGGCCTGTACACTGTTCTTGGAAAGGAGGGTGCCACTACTGAAGATTTGATGATGACGGGGCAGGCATTCTTCGTTGCACTCTATGGCGTAGCTGAAGGCACATGCATGAATGAAGCCAGGTATGAGATCTATCCGAGGAAATCAAGGAGTAAACCTCCATCAATAAAGTCGCTTCCTCCAACAGACACCAACCTCTTGTATCATGTGCTGCGTGCCCATCTCCAGGTAATGCTGTGGAAGGCGGCAGATCAGCAAAGCCCACCAGTTGTTGATATTACCAAGTATGGGTGGGAGATTGTGGACGGAGTTCCGTCACCGTGTACAGCACCAAGACCTATTGCTCCGCCCGATCTCATGGACGTGATCAGCTGCCGATGCAAAGCTGAGGGAAAAACATGCAGTACCCATGGATGCAGCTGTCAGTCGGCTGGATTATCCTGCACATATTATTGTCTCTGTGTTGGCGGAATTCATTGCTGCAATCCTTTGACAAAGCAAGTTAGAGACGATGGGGGTGAAGATTTGGAGGAAGAAGATGACGGTGACGAACAAGTGTTGGATGAGAAAAATGATGAGGTTGATGAATGGGGAGAATAAGTGAATTGCCCCAGCTATGATGTATGTTGTGATGGCTGGTCCTGTAATTTTTTACTTTATTGTAATTTGTCATGTATTTCTAATCTCCGAATAAATCTGGTCATATTATCAACATTTGACGATTTTATAAATACTTTCATTAGATTCCCAATACCCCAAAACCCATGTTTACATGCCAAAATCATGGTTGTACCGCATTCAAATTTAGATTTATAACTAATTTTCGTTATTTTTCGTCCCGAATGGCGGCCATTTTGGATTTTGGTGTCGTTATCGACATCTGACGAGTTTGCAGATACTTCTATTGGATTCCTCATACCCAAAAACATAGATAGGTACCAAAATCATGGTTCTAACGTGTTGAGATCAAAAGTTATTGCCGATTCCCTATATTGGCCGGTCGTCAGGGCAACCATCTTGGATTTAGGCGTTTGCTATGGTTTGCCCAAGGATGTCACATTGTCATCCTGCAGATCCGAGTTTAGAAAGCCCTAAGCATCATGATTGAGCAAAAGGTTTATACGACTAACAATTTCTAGGTTCACTGAAGGCTACATAGGGATGGCAAACCACTATTCTTAGAAGCACCCTAAACGCTTTTCGCGGATAAAGGTCACAAAGCAAATATCCGTAACGTTGACTTGTAGCTTCTTTATAAACTTCCAAAAACTCATTACGCTGATTCGGGAACATTTGATTGGCTAATACCCCAATTTGTGACACATCTCTACGTTGCGCGAATAAGACTAGATATTGTGTATTTAACGACACATCGCGCATGTATCTATTTTTTAAAAATAGATTCTGATTGATGAAGAACACGCTTATGTTAAGATGGTGGGAGAATACTGTAAATATCTCGGCAAACATTTTATCCATCTCCAACATGAGATCGTCAATTACAATGACTATGTTCATTTCCCTTTAACGAATTAACGTCATATAACCTTTGTGGAACAAAATATCATCTTGGTACTCGTTGAATACTGATAAGTCGAATAGCACCATATAACTTTATGCACAAATTTTGAGAACATCTCTCCCTTTTCTTTAATGATTTTAAGCATAAACACAGTTTTACCACATCCTGTAGGGTCTGATATAATACACGTGGTTGGACTCGTGAACCTGGATTTTTTTACAGAATCCATCTCTAACACGTCACACTCCTAAGTGGGTCATTTACAAAATATAATAAAAATTTAAGTGGTGTTCCTTATATTCTACATTCTTGTTTTTCCTCTTCTTCCACAGAACCGTGAATGACGATGAGGTACAGCATCATGTCCCCACCATTGACATTACAGACGACCCCGATGAGAGTGTAGCTGTTGTCGCAGACTCCATCCCCACTGACAAGCCCCCACCAGCGATATCTGTAACACCATAACGCACCAGTTCAAAGCGGACGCATGATGAAGAGCCTTCTACGTCAGGTATAAAGCGTGCCAGGAGTGCGCCGGTTGTTAGACCCCCAGTAATAGAGCTCCAACCCTCTACGTCTTACGACACAACCCTCACAGTAGTACCTTCCTCAAGTAAAAATGTACCCCTTTTATTCCTGTTAAATTCCAGGTACATCCTCCACAACAGCAGCAGCAGCAACTTCTCGTGCTGTAGAGGAAGGTATAACATTCGAGTTGGTGCGCACCGCTACTCCCACCTCAGCCCTGACTAGAAATCGGTATATAGTCAGGGTTGACCCTGGATTTTGGAGTTTGCCCTTCAGAGCCGTGACGAACGTGAAATCAAGACGCGGCTGTCCTTTGGGTTCGGGTCAGATAACGGGGATGTAGATGATTTTGGGGTTGTAATACCATTTAGACGCTTGGCAGTTGTAGATATAGAGTATATATTAGACCGTATAATGCAGGTCTATGAAAGTAGTACAGCCTTCAATATGGACAACTTCACGGTAGATATTGACCGTGTGTTCCATGTTGCAGGTCATAGTTTCACACCTTATACTCTTAACTTCAATTCTCAGGCTATTTACAGGCGGCATATAAGCACCGATCGTGGTTGCGGCTTTATAGCACTAGTCTTGGCCCGTATGTTTACTGTACTAAATACACGGACGCAAAAAATTTGGTTGCCTACGTTTGTGCGGCGTGCCCGTAAACTGGCTTCAGATTGCAAGCTTAAGTTTGATTTTAATATGGGTCCTGAATAGTTGAGAAGGGTACAGGAGGAAATGAATGTTCGTATAGTTGTCTTTGGAATGGATGCAGTGTGAGAGATGGTACAAGACCCCCTATTTATTTTAGGATTGTCAGGTTCAACGTATCTCCCCATCCGTAATATAAGAGCTCTTTACGCGAGTTATGATAAAAGTCGAAAATATGGAAGGCATCATGATTTGTGTAAGGGATGTCTCGAGTTTGCGGATGATATAGTGAAACATTGTAAGGATTGCCACATGGCATGTGCTCAGTGTAAAAGCTCCAACTATGAAAGCCGTGTGGTTGAAGCTGAGAAGAGAGACTGTGATGTCTGCAGACGTTCATTTTTCAATAATAACTGTTTTCAGCTCCATAATTCAAATAGCACGTGCAGGAAAATGAGCTTCTGTGAATGTGGTATGTTTCATATGATGGATAATTGGGGGAATTTCAGGCATAAATGTGATGAAATTCACTGTTCTATATGCCATGAGAAATATAACGCGGTTGGAGTAAAGCATATATGTTATATGAAAGACGCTAAGCCTAAAAATAGACCTTGTATAACCGTGTACTACGATATAGGAACATATACGATTGCTGAAACCAAAGAGGTTATCTCTCATATCTACTTGTAAGCCAGATTATCTGTGATGAGTGCATAGATGTCGAGCGTGATGAGTGTCACAAATGTGATAAACGGACAAACGTTTTTAAAACGATTGCACACGATAGTCCCGTGAAACTCTTTGTGTCCTATATTATCAAGTTAGCGGACGAGTTCAAAAAAATAAATGTGTATATTCTTGCGCATAAAAGGGGAAAAATTTGACACACAATTCCTTTATAAGGAGCTGCTTGAGCTCGCGTCATCTGAGATATTTACAGGTAATCCCTTGAAAAGAAGAAACAAACTTATAGAGGTGCAAATAAGAGGTAATGTACAGTTTAAAGACACTTCATTATTCACACCTTGTAAATTAGCAAAGCTACCCAAGGTAATGGGCGTAGCCGCCGAAGTTTCAAAGGATATTGCCCTTACACATTCCTTACTAGCGAAACTTTAAATTACATAGGATTACCTCCACCCAAACATTACTTTAACTATGAAAGTATGAGTACAGGTGAGCGTGAAGATTTTGTCCGTTACTACAACAGTTTTAATGAATCTAATCCTCTGCGTACGTGAAGTGCGCAGAGGAGAACAATGAGACTTGTAATCACACAACCAACCAGCGTAAGATCAGAGGCGTATATACAAGCCCTGAGCTGTCCCTAGTCGTTCGCCATGTCTATAGAATATTGAAGATATATGAGGTATGGAGGTTTCAGAGGCTACCCAACCTTTTCATACCATATATAAACACTTTTTTGAAGGATAAGGTAGAAGCATCAGCGTATCCGCGAGCAGTTGATACCGAAGATGAAATATCGACTTATATTCAGCGTTACCGTGACCGTGAAGGGATACAGCTTGACCGTTCCCAAATTGTAAAGAACCCAGGCAAGCAGGCCCTCTCAGAGGTCCAGAGAGGCCCGGCCCACTTCCAGCTTTTGAGGCCCATAGGTAAACCCAATTATTACTTTCACTGCAAAACATTCTATTCATACCTGAAAGTTTTTAAATTTGAGGCCCCCCTTAAACTTGAGGCTGAGGCCAAATGGCCCTCCTAGCCCCCCCCCTCTGATAGACCCTGCAGGCAAGCGCTTTAGTGCAAAGTTGTGTCTAAACAGTCTTTGAGGAAAATTTGCACAGAATACAGGCAAGGGGAACGTTCATTTGGCCCAAAGTTATATTGAAGTCTGGGATTATGCCAACGCTCCCGATAAAGAGGTAATGGAGATCGTGACTGTAGGTAATACGTACATAATAAAGTACAACATTACCGAATTGGCCACAGACACATCGTGTGTTACAAACATACCTGTAACCAGCTTCACAACGGCCTAAACGCATCAAACTTTGGGGTCTATTGCATTCTCTTGGGCGGAGGGTACTGTACGCCGATACAGATAGTGTGATATTTACAGCGAGGGAGGGTGAATACATGCCGCGTATTGATGAATTCCTCGGAGTTGACTGATGAGATCAAGGATGAGTATGGAGACATCGCATACGCTGCCTCCTTTGTATCAACAGGGCCAAAAACTTATGGTGTACGGGTAAGGGTGGGGAGGATATGAAATATACGTGAAGGCTAAGGGTATCACGCTCAACCAGGCGAATCGGCGGGTCGTTAACTTTGAATCGTTGAAGGATCTAGTGTGCTTGGAAGATGAGGGCGACCAGCCGCCCCAACTGACTGTGGGAACCCAAATTTTTGGGCACAGAAGCTGGAGGGCGTGAAGGAACTTAGGGGTACGAAGGTATGCTGTAACACCTATAGGAAACGTTACCAGGTGCCTGGTATCTATGATGCCGGACCCTTCGGATACCATAATCCTTGATTTATTTATATATATATATATATATATATATATATATATATATATATATATATATATATATATATGTAATAACGCCTCTCCACGAGTTCGGGCAAAGTGAGGATGTTACTCGAGAGGGGGTATTACTTTAGCACTCCTGGATGCAGAAACAGTGTACTCTTCGTATTCCTTCAATCGCGGAGTACTGTGTGGGCCAGTGATTTTCTTTTTCCCAGTTATCAAAGTCCAAAGAGTAGAAAATAAACACAACGGCTTATACGATTTTTAATTTGAATTTAGGCGAGATAAATATAATTGATTAGAGTGAATCAAATGTTTCTTTTATACAGAACAGAGAGTTAATAATAATAATAATAATAATAATTAATAATAATAATAATAAAAGTTTCATAATTATAATAGTTACTTTTTCTTCATTGTAAGATATGAAATAAGCCAGAGACCCCTCTAAGACACCCTTCTCCGTTCTGAGTCCCCAAGCTTATATGAATTAATTGCTAAGTTACTGTTCTTTCTCTATACAGTCAGACTTAAATTGAAACCGCATAAATCTTCCAATTTCCAAAAGCAATTCCCGTTAACGGACCGAAAACCCCATTTCAGCCCGGAGACCGGTCTCTCCCCGGAATCTACCTTAAGGGTGCTGATTCCCTTCTTATATAGTCAAAGGAACGGAACATGGCTACGCCATCACGCAAGCGGTTGACGTCACCTGAGAACATTGTAGAACCGAGCTTCTTAACAATTGTTTTTCCCAATAGTTCGGTAGCACAGACCCTGATTTTACTGGAACCCTGCATTGTTTGTTATAAAGCAAGTTTTTACATATTTTGAAAGCTTATACCACCCCATTCAAGAATCCATCGGGTGTATACCTGACCCCCGCTTGGATTTTTCAATATGGCCGCCATTTTCCAAGATGGCCGGCGAAACTGAAAAATCCCATAGCCTGGTCAATACTTGATGGATTTTGATGATCTTGATGTCATTTCTATGGGTTTTCAGGATGATGAGTCGATCTGGATGGGTTGCAGATACTTTAGGAGTCGTTTTGACCCACATTTGTCAATACTCAAGGTCATTGGAGGTCAAACGCCCCCCCGAAATAAGGAATATCCCATATCCCGGGCAGTCGTGGAAATATTTTGGTGATCTTACTGTCGTTTTTATGGTTTTGGGCGAGACTGAGTAGTTCTATAGGGTTTAAAATGAAATCGGATTATTTTCCCCATGGTAAGGTGAATTCCAATATGCTACATTTATCCAAACCTTCAAAGTATGGCTACCGAAACATCTTTCTCATGCATCTGTAGTACTAGCTTTTGATCGCTACTATGATTTCTCTCCGAAATCAAGCACTCGGGCAATGAGAAGCAAGAGCAGCAGAGTTCACAAGCTGGACCTCAACACCTCATTGCCTACAAGAGACGCTGTTCTCACGTGCACCGCGAATAAGGAGCAACTAAACAGGCTGCTCTGTGAGCAAATCCTTGCTGACAGTGAGTATCTCGCAACTGTAACCCAAGACCATGAGCTAGTGCTTGCAGGATGGCAGACCATACCGACTTCCATTGTGCGAGGCAGGAGTCGAGCAGCATTGGAGCTCTCATCATCTCATGAAGAGGCTGACGTGATAATAACACAACACGCTATCGCACAAGCTGAGAAAGATTCTAATGCCCGCATCTCCATCATTTGTGATGACACAGACGTGTTTTCCATGCTGACTCACTTCTATGAATTTAAGAAACTAGGCTGTCCCATGATTATGGAGTCTCCAGTGCGTGGCAGAAAATCAGCGGACATCCGAGCAACTGTAACCCAGCACAAAGACATCATCCCACAAATCCTCAAACTACACGCTTTGAGTGGTTGACACAGTTGCAGCAATACATGGCATCGGCAAAGCCACTGCCATTGCCACAGCCAAGAAGGGTCGGAAGCTGGACAAGCTGGGGTCCCTTGATGTATGCTTTGACCATATCGAGAAAGAGGCAACAGCGTTCATTGTTGCATGCTATGGGGATAAGAAATCCTCATCTCTTACTGAGAGTCGTCAGCGAGTATGGGCTCAGAAGACAGGGAAGTCGGGAACTGCTGCACCCAAACTATGTTCTCTACCACCAACAACTGAAGCTTTCCATCAAAATGTGCTCAAAGCCCACTACACTGTGGCGAACTAGCTCGATGCACTAAAGTGTGACCCACCCCCACTTGATCCTGTGCATTATGGGTGGAAGAGAGACGAAACAAACAGAGTTCTCATCCTAAAAACAGTTGGTGAAGGAGTGTGCTTAGCACCAGATGAAGTTCTGAAGCTAATCAGATGTGGGTGTGAATCACAATCAGCATGCAGGGGGAGTCGCTGCGGCTGCATGGGACGCGGAATCCCTTGCACAATGTTCTGTGCATGTGGCAGCGGCTTGGATTGCAACAATCCATTGACCAAAACGCAAACGAAGAGCAGACTGATGATCCTGACGATCCTGACACAACCATGTCTTTTGATATTTGCCCCCAATAAATGGTTACCTAATGTGAATAACTGCATCAATGCCAGTCCCCCAGCTAGGTGTGAGCTTTGTTTTGCTTACGAGGTCATATCTTGTAGCTTTGCAACCTTCCATAGAATGCATGTTCCCTGCACTTCAGCATAAATTGTGGTTTATATCCGAATATCCATATCCATATAATGTGGGTTATGTCATTTAAGCATTATGATCTGGTTTTATCTGCAGAAAAGATGTTAAGTGCTCAGCAGTTAGCTAGATTGTAGAAATTGTCACTGAAATAAAGCAAATACAGTGATGTCAACTGTGGCATTATCATATTTCAAGGCCAAACTTTAACCCCAAATGACCTTGACTTGACCCATGGAGTTGCAAAATGATATCCTACTGTTATCATGTGTCTATATAACTACTCAGTCTCACCCAAAACCATAAAAACGACAGTAATATCACCAAAATATCTCCACGACTGCCCGGGATATGGGATATTCCTTATTTCGGGGGGCGTTTGACCTCCAATGACCTTGAGTATTGACGAATGTGGGTCAAAACGACTCCTAAAGTATCTGCAACCCATCCAGATCGATTCATCATCCTAAAAACCCTTAGAAATGACACCAAGATCATCAAAATCCATCAAGTGTTGACCAGGATATGGGATTTTTCAGTTTCACCGGCCATATTGAAAAATCCAAGCGGGGGTCAGGTATACACCCGATGGATTCTTGAATGGGGTGGTATAAGCTTTCAAAATATGTCAAGATTTGCTTTATAACAAACAATGCAGGGTTCCCACCCCGTGCAACCGGACTACAAGTGAAATCAAAGAAACCGACTGCGTCACTTCACTGCGTGTGAAATCCGTTTGAAAGGAAACGAGTCATACATAGCTTGGGAATTAGTGAATGAATGAAATTACATAAACATAATGGTCATCAGGGCGCGGCTTTACTTCGATTATAAATTATAACATGTATATATGTGTATATATATACACACACACACACACACACACACACACACATATATATATAATTATATATATATATATATATACACACACACACACACACTTACTTGTTAACGATATGTTTATTTTATTAATTACACGTATTTGTAAATATATACCTTGAATAATTCGATGATATGTTTATTAAATAAATCGTGTTCCATTTAGCGTTTCACTTTCTCCTTTGTGTGTGTGTGCGCGTATGTACAGGAGAAAGTTCTAAGCTCCATCCCCTGTATCATCGATCAATGGTCACGTTACTCCTGCTACAACTTGGGCATATCTCTACCCCTGCGTGCTCAGTTGACCGCTACAAGCCCTGGAACTCAGACGTGCATTTGAAGAAATCCCACGTAGACGAAAAATAGTAATGGCTACCTTCAATACTGCGTGTGACGTTTATGAAGTGGTATTAGGCAAAGTGTGAAGATGTGGTGGATACTCAAAGACTCCCTATCCCTCCCTCCTTTGATACTTTTAAGGCAACATTGAACCATGCGAAGCTTGAAGAACAAGAGGTACAAATACTCTACGGCTATTCTGGCGAGAGCATTGCAGGATTTCGTGATACAAGCGATGTATTGAACTATGTTGTTGGACTAAACTTTATAAAAGCTTACATATACCGTGAAGTGGAAGAAACAACACGTGGTGAAGAGAAGCAACGGTTATGGTTAGTGAATCTTGTTGATGAGTGGAGATGACAAGCGGTATTATGTCGTGTTGCATCATACCGAATACTCGTACCCTGCGGCTGAGAATGTAAATCTTGTCATAATGGAGAATCTGAAGTATTTTTACCACTATATTAATATATATCATGACGAGGTTTGTAGTGAGGTTGTGGCTAAAGGCCTGCGTGAGTTTTTAATAGAATTTAAAGAAGAGTATTGTCTGCTAAGCAAAAATGAAAAATATGGGCATATGTTTCTCTCAAATAGTGCGCCGGAATGTGAATAAAATGTTTAGTTCGTGAAAATCCCCCTGAACGAAAATGTCTGGTGCGTATTCTGGGGAGAGGGAGTGATAAAACATTAAAATCGATATTGCTTCATGTATCGCAGATCGAAAATTTCTCAAAACACCCATCCAGTATAATGGGATACCGACGAGTCGGTCCGCCCACCTGTGGCTCATAGTCATCTCAGAGCTTGAACCGACTGGACGTGCACTCCTCACAATAGAATACGATGGAGCTTCCTTGGAGCAGCATTTTCGATGCCGTGTACGATGTGTCCGTGAGAAGTCATTGCGCGTGTCCAGGCGTAAAACTGGTGCCATTAAGTATGTACTGGAAACGATGTAGACAAACAAACTCTGGTAAACGGAATGGTGTTTATTTAAGTGTTGAGGAGATGAATAGAGTCTTCGTGGTAGTTGATGGTAGTTGAGAAGTGGAGCGAGGATCGTTATAAAATACCTGCAGGTGTAGCCATAAGAAGAGAACAGATTAGTGATACCCCCTCATATGCCATTATTTGTATGGTGTGTATAAATAACGATCAACCATGCATTGATATACGATTAATGTGGAAGAATGCTTCTGATAATAACGTTCTTGTCCTTACGCGAAACCGATTCATCCTCGACAGAATGTTTGAAATCGTCGGCATCCGCAAGGTGAAGCCTATATTAGACACACGTGTTACGGATATGCTTTATTTTGACACGGTTCTTGAATACGTATACACCACTCTGCTCGACGGTTTTACCGAGTGTAGGACTGAAGAAAGCGAGAATGGTCTAGAGCTGGATGCTTATTTAAAAGTTTTAGACTCTTCGAAATATCATAAACTTTGGTACAAAGGACTTGAGCGGTACAGGGCTGAGCTCACGTACACCGTTCACCCTGAAGAATTGTATCAGATCCTCAATTGCTTCTCGCGTTTGAACACTGGTGTGAGGCCGTGCGTTGTCATGGTGAACAATGACTGCGTTTTTGTGGGTGTGAACCCTCCTGATCCGTGTTGTCAACTTCCTCAGAGTTTCAATATAACTTGCGGAGTTGATTGCTGTCCCTCTTTCCGTAAAGTCTTCGAGAACAACACCATTGATATCCCAAAAACAATCATCACCTTTCCAGCCAATTTTTGGACTTTGAATTTTTTTGGTTGCGGTGAATTTTTGTGCCGATATTCCATGGATTGCCGTTTATTTTCAAGGTCATAATGGTAGACCCACGTCTCGTCTCCTGTCACACTGCTGTGCAGAAATTCATCTTCATTTTCGAAGAGCTGCAGATTTTCTTGGCAATGCGTAGTTTCTCAGTTTTCATCTCAGCAGTGAGCATGCGAGGCACCCATCTGGCGCAGACCTTTCGGTAACCGGGAATACTGATAATGTGTCTCACTCGCTCTTTGGAGATCTCGAGCATTGCAGGAATTTTATTTTGTTTAATGCGACGATTTCCACGAATCAGTTCATCAACGTAGTTCCGATGAGACTCGTCGGTTGCCGTTACAGGCCTTCCACTTCGCGGTTTGTCTCGCAAATTCTCTTGCCCTGCTTCTTCTTCTTCTTTACACTGCCTCGTCCAACGTCGAACGGTACTCACATCAACACACTGTTTGCCGTACATTCGTTTGTTTGCATTCGCCGATGAATGTCTATGGGAGCAAAACTCCGCGGTCAAAAATTCAATTACGGCACGTTGCTTCAAGCGAACGTCTTTACCCCTTTCCATTGTAATCGATACTGAACCAACGTGTGGTATGTAGGCTACATTAGGCTATAACACAAAACCGGGATCACTTTAACATATTGCGTCCCAGTGTTAATCACTTTAACATATTGCTTCCCAAAAATAGACATTACACGACCAATCACAGTTACATTACAATAGTTTATAATATTTAGAGATTAGCTAGTCGAGAAAATGTAAATTTATGGACAACTTAACTTATTATGCTTTTCCATTTTGTGTGAATGTAAAATACTTGGATCACCTGAAGATCAAGGCCCCAGCCTTCTTTAGTTAGCCTTATAAGGCTAACTAACGAAAATATCACGACCTAACCTAACCAATCGTTAGGTCAACTGTACGCCCTTGACGATTGGTTAGGTTAGGTCGTGATATTTTCGTTAGTTAGCCTAGATTACGAACCTCTTTCTAACCAACCAACCTTTCTCTTTTTAACATATTGCTTCCCAGTGTTAATCACTTTAACATATTGCTTCCCAGGAGAGATCACTTTAATATATTGCTTCCCGAATGCTTTGGGAAGCAATATGTTAAAGTGATCCCAAAACCGGCTTTATCTGGTTACCTCTACGCAACCTGGAATGGGGTGGGGACATCAAGTAGTTACAACACAAAACCGGTTTTATCTGGCTACCTCTACATAATCCAGAATTATTCAAGTGGAGGCATTACTTTTCAGCCCACCCTCGTGTGTGTGTATATATATATATATATATTAGTGATGTAGATGTCATTTTTTTCACATCCGCGGATGCGGATGAGGATGATGTTTGATTTCAACATCCGCGGATGCGGATGCGGATGTCTACATTTTCGTTATTTTTTAGGATATATTCGAGATTTGTTGTGTTTAACGTATATAATAAGTTATTATATAGAGAGAGCTGTAGCTATAATGTAGTATAATTGATTAATTGTACAATAATTGCTGTACTTTTCTCTGAACATATAAAATAATATCAAGCATCTAACTAATATAGAAATCAATTAGTGAATTCGTCTGCAAATAAATTCGTTATATTTTGTTGAGTTTCAGCCACAATTAGAAACCATAATTGTGTTACCAGGATGCGGGACGTGAACCCAACTCAAATGCACCCCACCGCCCTCTTTCCCCAACCTCCACCCTTATAGAAAGAGATCTTTAATTAGCTTGATAACTATTTATATTAAGTTTAAAGTTTTATTAGGCATATTTATAAATGAGTAATTAAAATAAAGTAAACTAAGATGTTCATCGTTTAATGTTCAAACTTAATTATAGGAAGGTTATGCTTAAGGAACATTAATTTTTCTGCCTTTTCTGCTGCCAGTCTGTTTCTCTTTTCGTCATATATTAATCCAGCACTGCTAAATAATCTCTCGCTTGGTACGTTTGTTAGAGGACAGGCTAAATGTTTCCTTGCAAGTTTACTCAAGTATGGATAGATATTCTGCGTATTTTTCCACCAACTAATAGGATTGTCACATGCAGCCAGGCGTTTTTCTTGGTGATAGCTCTCGATCATTTTTACTACATCTTTTGACATCGCGTAGGTCTCGTCATTGCTGCTTCACTCAAGAAACTGAGAGACAGATTCTGTGATAGATTTGCTTGTTGAAGGTGTTGGTTCTGTCACTGAAACTTTTATTCTTTTGGTGGGTGGCGAAGCGACAGATTCAAGAGATTGAAGCTCTTCAACTGCTTTGCCAAGTGATGCTTTAACTCGTTCTAATGTACTAGGTGAAAATAACTTAGCTTTGTAACGTGGATCTAAGTAGGTTGCAAGAGAGTAACTTCATACAAGAACAGCCTCTCGTCTTGTCGCTTGCATCACTTTTGCGCACAATGAACTAGTTCTATTAATATAGTAGAATTTGATAATTTCCGCTTATTAATGACATTTTATCTCAACGGTCCACATCCGCACGACATCCGCAGTCCAAAGTGCGGATGCGGGTGCGGATGCGGATGCGAGAAAATGTGCGGATGTTCCGCGGATGCGGATGCGGATGCGGATGTGACCTACATCACTAATATATATATATATATATATATATATATAGCGAACCAAATTAAATGGAACCCGAAGAAATTACATAATTATGTTAGGAATAAAAAAGTAGTTTCGCAGACAAATGGTCCACTCAGAAGCGAAAACAACGAACGAATTTACAATGACTTACAAATGACAGAAGTTTTAAATAAATTCTTCTCTTCCGTGTTTACTAATGAAAATATGAACAACATTCCCGTTTCCGTAATTATACTCAATGAGCATCATTTAAGGCTTCGCGATCTTCCCATTAGTGAAAGCGAAGTACTCTCCGCCATAGGTAAAATTAATCCGAATAAAACGCCATGTCCAGATAAGTTCTACCGTAGGGTACAGTATTTAAAGAAATGGATTTCGCGATAGTCTCTCTTCGTAATACTTAAATCTTTACAGTCTGGAGAAGTTTCGCTCGATTGGAAACTCACAAACATTACGCTAATATTTAAAATGGACAAATCGCTTCATGGAAATTATCGTCCCATTAGTCTAACTTCAGTAGTTGGTTAGCTTATGGAGACGATCGTTCGGGACAAAATAGTTAATCACTGAGAAATGAATAATTTAATTAAAGATTCTCAACACGGCTTTCGAAGTAATCGTTTATGTCTAACCAATTTGTTCAACTTTTTTTAATGATATCGTAAATATATGATATATGACGAGAGTAAACTAGTAAATGTTTATTTATTTCGATCAGCGGCAGAACGTCTGCACATTTAAAGACATTGATAAGTTATTCGATGGGCAGAAATTCTGCAAATGAACTTTAATATAGATAAGTATAAAACTTTGCATGTTGGTAGCAATAATTTTTAAGAAAAGTTTTCTATGCGCGAAACGACACTAACGAGTGTTACGGAAGAAAAAGATTTAGGCATTATTGTTGCCAACACCCTTAAACCGAGAAAGCAATGTATCGAAGCGGTTAGAAAAGCAAATAAAATTTATTGGTAGATCATTTGAATTTAAGTCGGAGAAAACAATACATTATATAATTCCTTAGTACGCCCCTACCTGCAATACTCCGTTCACCTGAGTAGTATGGGCGCAAAAGGAGAGAGTGCAATGCAATTGCAAATGTTGATCAATATTGCAAAGGAAATGTTGCATAAAATTATGCAACAAGGGGAAAGTTGCAAGAGGTTATGCACCGAGGGGATTGTTGCAAGAGATTATGCAACAAGGGGTTATGCAACTAGGGGCGGAGTTATCCCCCAAGTTGCAATGACCTCCCGCTGGGGGAGACCTCTTTGGGGAGAAGGTGGGACGGCCTCAGCCCCCAAAGGGGTATACCTAACCTAAGAGAGAGAGAGAGGAGAAAGAGAGAGAGGTGTTCGCTTGGCAGGAGCCAAGCGCATATTAAGACTTCATCCCAGCGCTTGCTGTCTTATAAGCCCCTAATCATACAGTTGGCTTAATCAGCCAGTTGGCTTGATCAGCCAGTTGGCATAGTGTATACAACGTTTGAACAAATGCACGTACACCCCGCCTATACGCCCATAAAATATCACACACACACACAACTATATGCGCCGGGTTGGAGACCCGGTGACGGCGCGTCCTTCCACGGTTGGTAGATAAATGGGAAACTAGGGTATCCTAGTGGCCCGTGTTAAACTGTAGGTCTAAGGTGGAGTGTAAACATCCTTCCACGATTGGTAGATAAATGGGTAACCAGGGTATCCTAGCAGGGATCCCTCCCTCTCTCTCTTATATATATAAATATATATCCCGTTAAAAAGTAGGTCTAAGGTAGAGTGTAAAGCTTGACCTTCGCCAGAATGAACAATTCGGGCCGAAGCCATCGAAAGCAAAGGTGAGCCTATATATGTACAAATCTCTCTCTCTCTCTCTCTCTCGCGAGCGCTATCTCTCTCTTATATATATATATATATATATATATATATATATATATATATATATACACACACACACATCCCCGTTAAAAAGTAGGTCTAAGGTGGTATATAAAGCTTGATCTTCGCCAGAATGAACAATTCGGGCCGAAGCCATCGAAGGAATATGATAAAGGAGGGAAATGGAGAGAAGGTAAAGCGGTATAAAGAAAATCCTACCCAGACATTTCCTAATTAAACGATGTAAATACCTGAACAATCGGACATAAATATTTATGGAAAAAAAAAAAAATATATATATATATATACACACACAATTATATTAAACAGTTTTTTGTTCGAGATCATAAACTTTGGGGCTTAATGACCTGCATCCACCACGCATCTCTGTCAATTTTTTAAATTTATTTATTGTATCGTAAGATAACGTACGAACCCCAATAAAGTTTTACAGCTACGAGAATTGTCTCGATGTGCTGTAGACCTTTGCGCGCTGGTGATTTTTCATTTTCCATTCATGGGTAATGGTTTGGAAACTATCTTCCAGTTTTTGACGTTTTATTTTTCAGGGGAAATGATAAATTTTTCGAATCTATTTTAGAAGGGTATACCATGAATCCATTTACAAATTTATTTTCCAACCTCGTTAAGCACCTCATATAATTGGATGCCTATCATACGTTCAAATCTCCCTTCCCCGCCAACTCGTCGGTCTCAGAAAGCAAGATAAAAAACAACGCATTTCTCTCTCTACGAATGGGTATATCTGACACGCCCAAGATTTCGCGGGGCAGCCAATCACAACCCTGTGAGCGGAGCCCAGAACCTCTGGTTGGAGGGTAGGCGGGACTATACGTTAATCCCCGCCCAAAATTCATTGATAGCCAATAGGAAGCTCGCGAATCGGGTATTGTAGGATGTTCACAATTACAATCCCATTTATAAAAGGGGGCACTTGCAGCTCAGGGCCTCAATTCAGTCGTCTTTTGGAGCAGTGCTTTTGAAATACCTCACCATGAGCCAAGAGTCGCTCTACAACTTTCTCTAATTGCTTGAAGTTGAAGATTTCTAAGCTGAGGCAACGCGTGTAATTTTCAACGATGCAGACCAGAATGAACTTCTATCCACGCAGACTGTTGCAGAAATTTCTGACGACAAGAACGATTTTCCCGCTAACGACTTCACAGAGATGTAAGTAATTAATTTGTGATTATATACTGCGGTTCATTCAGTGTTAATTAACTTATAAAAGGCCATAATAAATGCGTTTTGAGAAACTAGTTTGTGGTTTATTTTCGGTCTATATACAACGTTTCATTCAGTGTTAAATAATTTATAAAAGCCGTAAAAAAACGAAGTGAAAGGATATCTCCCCAGAGGCCCGGCTCTATTCATATAATATATTCCTCTGTGTGTATTTTGGTGAAAAATAATAGGTTTTTAATTATTGCACATTCTCTGTTTCCTTCGCGTTTATTTCGGCATATATATACAGTGGTGTAGTGCTGTGGGAACGCGTGGGAACGGCGTTCCCTTACCTTTTTTGGTAGACGGAACGGCGTTCCCTCACTATTTCAAATAAATCCGAACTTACAAATCTCTAACGTCATGAAATTTTAATTCCCACCCCTAGAAGAAATATGAGAAAGAATCATTAACTGCTTCATTTCTTTTAGCTTCGACTGAGGCAATGCTAGCCTATAAAGATCTGGTGAAACAGTCACCACGGCCTACCAGTTGTTAACTTTTTTAGTTAATCATTCCAGTTGTTAGCTATTTTTATTGATCGTACTGGATGTCGTATATCTAATGACACTGGAAATACTGCATCTTCAACCTTGGAATATATCCTAATATCCAGTGCATATGACCTCAAAATATCCCTGAAATTGGTCAGATTTCAAAAGATTTCCCGGGGGGCTTACAGTGCCCCCGGACCCCCAGCTGTATGGGCTCGCCGCGCTCGCCATTGTCCACCCCGCATCTGAGTAACACTTTCAAAATGCGTTCCCTCACTTCTTTATTTAGCACTACACCACTGTATATATATATTTATATATATATATAAGCAAACAACCACAGGGAAAAGGAAACACGAAGTCCGAGCGCTTTCGTGATATCTTCATATTATCAAGGAGGAGCAGAAAATAGACGGAGATTACAAAGTAAATGAGTTAAATAAACAAGCAAAAAATCACAATCGGCACCTCAAATTAAAGGCCATAAAGCCCTCTAAAGATTTTTTCAATTGATAACATAATCTGTAGGCTGCTAAATTACTAAATATAAAAGAACTATATAGATGAAATTAGACAAAAAACCAATACAGAGAACAAAAATTATTATAATGGTTATTAACACTAATATTTAATTAAAGCAGGCAATTAAATGGCAAGAATTTAATGAAAACAAATAGATAACATAGATAACAAATAGATAACATAACCTGCAGGCTGCTAAATTACTAAATATAAAAGAATATATAGATGAAATTAGACAAAAAAACCAATACAGAGAACAAAAATTATTATAATGGTTATTAACACTAATATTTAATTAAAGCAGGCAATTAAATTGCAAGAATTTAATGAAAACAAATAGATAACATAGATAACAAATAGATAACATAATCTGTAGGCTGCTAAATTACTAAATATAAAAGAACTATATAGATGAAATTTAGACAGAAAACCAGTACAGAGAACAAAAATTATTATAATGGTTATTAACACTAATATTTAATTAAAGCAGGAAATTAAGTGGCAAGAATTTAATGATGGTGCCATCGTCTTACAGAATATTACAAAATTTCTACAAACAGTCTGGAAAAATTGTTGTCCCAAAAGCAAACCAGTTGAAAAGTCCAATAAACCACCCAGCAACCAAAGATTATACACGAAAGAAATATTACAATTAAAATAGACACATAAGAATGTTAACAGTTCTTAAAATAATATTTATTTATTTAACCAGGGCAAGCCGTTAAGGGGGAAGAATGCGGTCAAGAAAACAATAGGCCCTTCGCCACCTTTCTAACAATGCACGAGTCTAATTTATACAGCCCAGGGCTAATATTAAGGACCAAGTCCGCATTATTCTTGATCACACTTGATTCCAGTATATTTCTGCTAACAATAGATTTACTAAACCTTAATTTGGAAGCATTTTTCCAATCAATGGGATGATTAGTATCTCTTACGTGAATGAAAATGGCGTTAGATTCCTGGCCACTTCTTATACTGTATTGATGCTGTTTAATACG
The DNA here is from genome assembly GCA_023014485.1 of Bathynomus jamesi. NCBI lineage: Eukaryota > Metazoa > Arthropoda > Malacostraca > Isopoda > Cirolanidae > Bathynomus > Bathynomus jamesi. Next base: position 176,002 of record JAJOZX010006125.1, read on the forward strand.
TAACTCAAGGGTCTTACCAGTTTGGCCAATGTAAAATTTACTACATATTGTGCAAGGGATTTTATATACACAACCCTGTTCACTTAAAGGGGAGTTCTTAATCAATGAATTCTTAATTACATCTAAATTTTTGAACGCAATATTTACGTTAAAAGTCCTCAGCAGATTCGGCAGATCAAGGAAATTTTCTCTGAATGGTAACACTAAAACATTTTTTGTGTTATAAGGAATCTTATCCTTTACTTCGTAGAAGGTTTTCTTTGCCATTTTTAAGGACTTGTCTATGCAGTTCTTTGGGTATTTTAAATCAAAAGCAATTTTGTATATTTTACTAATTTCGTCGTCAATGAACTCTGGGCTACAAATTCGTAGGCCTCTTAGGAACAAAGTAGAAAGAACGGATCGTTTTACATTAATGTGGTGATCAGAATAATAATGTATATAGGAACAATTATTAGTGGGTTTTCTGTAAATATTGTACTTAAACTTTTTTCCAGACCTATATATTAAAACATCTAAAAAAGGGATCGAAGAATCTTTTTCTATTTCAACTGTAAAATTGATAGAGGGAGTTAAGTTATTAAGTTTGGGTAAGAATTCATTGAGATTTAAAGTCACTGGCCAAAGACGAAGAACATCATCTACATATCTAAACAATGGAACATAATTTGGCAGAATCTGCCTTAATAACTTACTTTCAAAAAACTCCATATATAAGTTACTCAAAATGGGGGAGAGAGGGTTTCCCATCGCCATACCAAATTTCTGCCAAAAATATTCATTATTGAACACAAATTTTGAGTCTACTATGCACAGCTTAATTAATTCTTTAATTGTAGCCACAGGTAATGGCAAATTATGCTTAACCAATTCTTCCGAAAGAAACACTAATAGATCCTCAACCGGGACTCTTGTAAATAAAGCGGTAACATCAAAGCTTACCAATCTAAAATTGTAATTGACACTGATACTATTTAATTTTTCCACAAGGTCTACATTATTATTTATGCGTGATTGTGAAATTGTGCCGAGGAGAGGATTAAGAATGGAGACAAGCCATTTGGATAGCTTATATGAGATAGATCCTATAGAACTAACAATAGGCCTTGCAGGATTATTTGGCTTATGAGTTTTAATCAGGTCCATACATATAGGGTAATGACGGTGAAGTACTCAAAAACTGTTTAAGTAATATTTCATTACCCTTCAAAAGTTGTTTAATTTTCTTGTTAAATGCACTGTTCACAGTTTCAAGGGGATTGTTCCTTAATTTCACGTAAGTGTCCGCATCATTCAAAAGATCATACATTTTTCCTAGATAAACGTCTTTATTGAGGATCACTAAGGCATTTGATTTATCAGCTTTGGTCATATGTAGATTCTGATCTTTTCTTAAAGCTTCATAAGAGTCGAAAAACCTCTGTGGACAATTTGGAATAGAAGGTTTAGACATGGCACTATATACTATACCTTTACAAATATTCACATCCTCTATAGGTAAATCATTATATTTTTCTAAATTACAGAAAGCCTTACATTGGCCAAACTGGTAAGACCCTTGAGTTACGTATTAAACAGCATCAATACAGTATAAGAAGTGGCCAGGAATCTAACGCCATTTTCATTCACGTAAGAGATACTAATCATCCCATTGATTGGAAAAATGCTTCCAAATTAAGGTTTAGTAAATCTATTGTTAGCAGAAATATACTGGAATCAAGTGTGATCAAGAATAATGCGGACTTGGTCCTTAATATTAGCCCTGGGCTGTATAAATTAGACTCGTGCATTGTTAGAAAGGTGGAGAAGGGCCTATTGTTTTCTTGACCGCATTCTTCCCCCTTAACGGCTTGCCCTGGTTAAATAAATAAATATTATTTTAAGAACTGTTAACATTCTTATGTGTCTATTTTAATTGTAATATTTCTTTCGTATATAATCTTTGGTTGCTGGGTGGTTTATTGGACTTTTCAACTGGTTTGCTTTTTGGGACAACAATTTTTCCAGACTGTTTGTAGAAATTTTGTAATATTCTGTAAGACGATGGCACCATCATTAAATTCTTGCCACTTAATTTCCTGCTTTAATTAAATATTAGTGTTAATAACCATTATAATAATTTTTGTTCTCTGTACTGGTTTTTTGTCTAAATTTCATCCATATAGTTCTTTTATATTTAGTAATTTAGCAGCCTACAGATTATGTTATCTATTTGTTATCTATGTTATCTATTTGTTTTCATTAAATTCTTGCCATTTAATTGCCTGCTTTAATTAAATATTAGTGTTAATAACCATTATAATAATTTTTGTTCTCTGTATTGTTTTTTTGTCTAATTTCATCTATATAGTTCTTTTATATTTAGTAATTTAGCAGCCTACAGATTATGTTATCAATTGAAAAAATCTTTAGAGGGCTTTATGGCCTTTAATTTGAGGTGCCGATTGTGAATTTTTTGCTTGTTTATTTAACTCATTCACTTTGTAATCTCCGTCTATTTTCTGTTTCTCCTTGATAATGTGAATATATCACGAAAGCGCTCGGACTTCGTGTTTCCTTTTCCCTGTGGTTGTTTGCTTATTAATAAGATCACGTGTTATTCTGTGATTTTAGTGCATATATATATATATATATATATATAGTTTGGCTTTAAGTGTACATTTCTCGATAACTTAAAAAATTAAAGACAGCTCTGAAGTAGGATGTTCGAAATATTTAAAACTTTTAAGAATTGCCTGCGGGCACGGGTTCGAGACCCGTTGCCGGCAGACGATGTCTTAGCTCTCTTACTTTTGAAAACTGTCAGGATATCTGCTTTGTGATTATAATTTGCCAGGCGTCCTAATCGGGATTTTCTCTTATTGTATCTCTTTGAGTAAACTTTAATTTTACTTAACTTTATTTGAATCAGCATGAAGTAATCATGTTAACTTCTCATTACAGGAGCGAAACGGAACTTGAACGTGTTATAGCTACTTTTTGTTTTGATGAAAGGACAATAAATGATATGGATGCTTTACCGCACAGCCAACCCAGCGACCTGAATACAGAGGTCGATGTATTGGCTTACATCCGGTCCAATGAATGCCAGGTCATCGAGGAAGTAATGTAAGTATTTTTTGGGGTTAAGAACAAAACAATGTATTTTCATTTAATTTATTAAATGGTAGAAAACATGTACAAAGTGGAACCAGTGTCCATTAAATAAGTCTTAATGGCGACATTTTACAAATACGCCTTTACACAATATAGATACACACCTTTACACAATAAGCGGGTGCTAATATATAGGTACCGTTTTTTTATCTGTCTCCATACCAACTCGTCATTCATTTCAGTGCCGCACAAATCGAATAGTTTTAAAAAAATTATAAATCCCTTCCCACGTGACATGTGCAGGAGAAATGAAAGACTATACATTCCGCACGTGTTACTAAAATATCCTTGGAGGCGGTAAGGAATCCATACAATTTCAGGTACATGTATCTGCTCGATAAATTGTACGACCAGAGGGGTCATTCCAGGGCTGAGTGCCGAGTGAATCAAAATAGTAAATTTTTCCCTATTTTTAAAATAGATTGCAAACCAATGAATCCCCTCACCCCCCACAATGCCGGTGTTAACGATAATCCCGTACCAGTTTCTCGGAGTTGGCAATTCCAACATTTCATTCTTCGCAAACACGCCGATAAATTTGGAGAGTGTGATTCAGTCACTTTTCATTACTCTCTGGAGTGTATTCGCGTCCATTTTAAAAGTCTGTGACCACGTTCCTGAAACGGTCAACTTCTATTAGAGCCTGTGATTCAATGTACACGAGTACACTAATAGGCGCGTCTATAGGGTTGGCAAATTCCAACCTGACTGATGTTCCCACTTTGTTGTGGACTTAAGTGTGTATTTATACTAGCAGACAAGTTAGGGGTAATATCAAATGAATAAATGTTAAATTCTTCCCCAAATTCTTTCTGCTTTACGCCAAACCCAAGCTCGTCACAAGCACCTGCATTATGAGCCAGGCTACTATAAGCTCTCGCGCAGAGCGGGAACACAGCGTCTGATGAGGAATCAGCAATCATAGGTCCACCCAATGCGACGCCATTTACGTATAAAGTTATATTTTGAAGGCCGAAATTCTCGAATTTAAAGGCGCTCTTTTTATATTTTCCATTCGTCGAAGCGTGATCCTGTATTCCAATTAATATTCTTTTAGGTAGAACTCCTAGGGCCACGTTTTCTAGCTACTTCGAGGCCAACCTGGCGGGCACCGTGTGTAGTTTGATCTGTACTCTGTATTGGGTATTTTACTGTGCGTGTATTAAATTTTTCTCAATTTCTATTTGTTTTGGTGAACTTAATTTCACTCGTCGTACACGTAAATACGTTTCCATGATGTGAATCAAAACGGGTTTTGCCCCCTCTTCTTGATCAGATCCCAGATTTATGAAGATCTCAGGACTCGTGCGGTTGAGCTTTAGTTTCAGGTCGACGCCGTTCAAAAGCAGTTTCTCCTGGAACGTGAAGTCTGTATGAAAACGCCAACACACTCGTATATCTTTTTTTTAGAATTTTTAAATTTATCCTTTATACTACTTTCATCTTTAGTCTGATAATAGCCCTCGACGGTTAAAAAGGTGTCCTTCGCTTCTTCTGAAAAGTTGAGGACATTCTCCAGATAGGCTAGTAGGTGATAATACCTCTTTCCTGCCGAGCTGTTAACCTGATTTAAATACACCTCACACTGGCTGAATATGGAGTGTAGAAAGTTGGTTTCAGGGTATGCAGAGTAACTATCGTCGCAGTCCGTTCCATCTGAATGGGCTATACGCAGTTTAGCGTACATGTGCATGCAGCTTGGGTCAAAAAAGTAAGGGCCTGAGCTGGGTATCACAAATTCTATAGGGGCACTCGGTGAACTAATTGTGTTTAATGAGTTAATTGTAATAAGTCGCTATGCTCAATGAGACCTGAATGGGGGGCATATCAAAGAGGGACAGTTCCGATTTACAGCATTGTGAACTACACGGATGGATGAAACGTGCCATGACGAGTCAGAAATAGTAGCACCTTTCTCGACAACTAGTAATCAGCCTATCATTCGTGAGAGTAGTGTCCTCAGCTTATATCAGTTAAAAAAATTATCAGCCATAGGCTTCATACGCTTAGAGCACTTCCTTTTTTATTTATTTTACGTTTAGCGCCAGTAATGGTAACCCCTTCTTCCTGGCAGCTCTCTTCTTTCCGCCGCCACGCATTTTTCTCTTTGCATCTTTGATAATTTCGTCCCGTGTACGTTTTAAATGTTTTTTTAGAGCTTCTTTAGGTTTAGTTCCACCCATTATGTCTTCTACCGCGTTAAAACCTGATTGTAACGCCTTCCTCCCAGGTATCTAGCGCCCTCTTCAACAGTGGGACAGCGGTGCGTAGTATGGTTGAAAAAATGGATCCAAGCCACTCCCACGCTGATATCTCACCCCTCGATAGACTGTGAATGGCCTTCGGGTCATTATAACTGAGCGAAAGTGTAGCTTCACTGTTAAGCTCCCATCACCGAATGGGAAATTTTTTCCCTCAATCGTTCTTATATATCGAGATATTGGTTAATAGATTAGTCGCAACATTCACATAATGGGGCTTGTCATATGTAATGCTCAAACTTTTCCCTCTATGGTTGGGGATGTGTGCAATGCGCAGCAGGCGCGCCTGGGTGTCCCCAACAAATTGATGCTCTACGATATTGCTGTAAATATAGCACATGTCTGGGGATGGAAGCTTTCACCAATTTCTCCATCTTCAATGATACATTAAGCTGGACAAGTCATGCTTGCCTCGTGAAAGGTATCTCTTTGGAGAGCTGCGCTATATCGGCCCTCAGCCACAATTGTGAACAGCTCTTTATCTTTAATATTTCTACTAAGCGTTGATTTTAACTTCAATGTGCATGCAGGTGTGTCTATGTTTACGACTTCAAAAAGTAAATCGTTTGTCAGGTACGACTTTTCAAGACTCTTGTTTAACCCCGTCACAATGTCCATGGCTGTGTCATAATGACCGATTCCTAGCGTTACATTTGTACTATAGTACTGTACCTCACCGAACAGGACTGATCGCATAGTATTGTCTAAGGTTATGTCTAATTTTTCGCACTCATCGATTCTTCTAAGGATCAGAAATATGATTTGCTCATTTTCAAGAGTTAAAAATTTGGTAGCTAACTGGAGTTCACATAAACCCACCTCATACGAATCACGCTCCAATTCAATGGGTCCGTGGAGTTCTGTCACAAAGTTGGCCAGGGTGTTGTTAGGATGTACAGACAGAGAAGAAGAGGACGGGAGTGTGACATAGAAGTGGCTAGATGCCATGTTGCACACTATTTAAGCTTCATTATTGCATCAGCTTTATATAGGTGTTGAAGCTTTCTAGGTAACCCAGCCATTTCACCAGGTACATTTTTCTCTTTTCTGAACCTTTGCTGCCTAAAATTTTTTTAAACACTTTTTCCTAAATTAAATGTCACTTTCTGCAACTCCTCGCGGTAAAAGCCTCCAGCGATCTCTTCCCATTCAAATCTTCAACGTAATACATCATTATCTCGCCTTTAGGTCTCATAGCACTAACTTTAAAATCTCACGTGTCCATCCTTGCTCAAATCCCTTCGCGAATTTATTTCCCGAACGTGATAGCCTTACATAATCATTGATTTTGAAATGTGTAGAGTGTGGTGGCGGTGCTCCATCTCTTCTCACCTCTGGCGCGTACCTCTTTCTAAAACTTCGTTAGGTGTTGTGCCAATCGTACGGTGGTGTGAACGGTTGTATGACAAAATGACCCAGAATGTTTATATATCTGTATGTGTTTTTATGTGTAAAATAGCGATGCATGCGTTCCTTTATGGTACGTTGAACTCTTTCAGCTAAAGAGGCCTTATGTATAGAACTGCTAGTGTAGTAACTGATATTAAACTCTGTCAGCATGTTCTGAAAAGCGCGACCTATAAATTCTTTCCCCATATCCGTACAAAAATAGCCAGGAACCCTTCTTCTTTTAACATCAACGTTTTGGTCGCTTTAGCAACTGTTTCAGGCGATTTATTTTTCAGTGGAATTAGCCACAGATATCTAGAGAATACATCTATTATGAATAGGATGTAGCGGTAGCCCATTATACACTGAATATCTTTGCATGTCTGTTAAATCCGCTTGCCAAATAGAGTCAATCGAGCCGTGTTGTCTTGGCCGTTTTAAACCTTTTTCTCACCGTTTATGAAGTGTATAAGCATCCTGCTCCCGCAAAAACCTCTCAACATCTTTTTCCCTACTCCGTAAACACCTCTGTACAGTCTATTAACGCCGCCATAGGAGGCGGGTTAGAAATGTCATAATAGCGTTTACTTAATATGTTAGCCATTTGCGTATTTTAGAGACACGTGGATAAGGTTGGCCGTTTGTTCTCTTTTTTCCTCTTCAGAGACGCTGCTGCTGGGGCGATGGTACTCAGTTGTGACACATGCGAGACTTGATCCAAGTCTTTTAACCTATTCAGATTACCTATCAATGTTTTGGGGACATTTATTTGTTGTAGTCTTGCTTTAATATGCTTCCATCCTGTTGGTGAGGGCCTGTCCCACTTTCTCACCAGATCATGACAATGTCAACGATGTTGGATCCTTGTACCCTTGTTCCTTCAACAATGACCTCGCCTGTATCGGCCCACTGTATGATGGGGTCCTCACTCAATAGATTATAAAGACTTAAGCCTTTATTCCTCAATGTATGTGGAGACTGCTTTTTAATACATGTCGATGTGTGCGTTCCGTTATTCTTTGGTTGGTCATCTCTAACGTCGGGCCCAGTCCTATGTCGCCTGCTCAGCTTGCTCGCGCTGTGCCTAATAACCACGGGGAGCTCTGTCGGATTCTTATAATCTTCGTACTCATGAAGAAATTTCTGCAAAGCCTCTTGGTACAAGATCCTTTTCTCATCAGGTGACTTTTCACTGTTTAATAGGGCTAGCAATCGCTTTCCATTCTTTTAAGCCTACTTTTACGGGGTTCTAGAGCCGTGTCTGGAATCTTTGAACTTTGCAATGAAGCATACACCTCGTGCGGAATCACTACCACCTTCTTCATTATATTAATCTAGTCAGTAAAGGCCCAAAACTGAAAATAAGATGGGGAGGAATGATCCTCCTCTTTGTACAATAATTCGCTTTTTCTTCCCACAGTTTGACTTTTACGAGCGAGCGCACGTATTATGTTCTTGTAACGACGTAAGCGAGCCTTCTGAGGGGTTTCATTGGCACATTACATTTTATAACATTAAGACAGATTTCACAGATGCATTTTAAAAAGTCGGAGTCGATATTTTTAACAAACATCTGTTGCAGTGCCCGGGGCAATCGTTGATATTTTTTATTAATTCACGATATTTCTTCAGCCTATTTGTCATTCTGGAATACACCGTTTCAGGTTCGTTTGGGAATATATTCGTTCTTAGAAGCACCCTAAACGTGTTTCGCGGGTGAAGGTCACAAAGCAAATATCCGTAACGCTGACTTGTGGCTTCTTTATAAACCTCCAAAAACTCCTTACGTTGATTCGGGAACATTTGATTGGCTAATACCCCAATTTGTGACACATCTCTACGTTGTGCGAATAAGACTAGATATTGTGTATTTAACGACACATCGCGCATGTATCTATTTTTGAAAAATAGATTCTGATTGATGAAGAATACGCTTATGTTAAGATGGTGGGAGAACACTGTAAATGTCTCGGCAAACGTTTTATCCATTTCCAACATGAGATCGTCAATTACAATATCTGTATGCTCATTACCCTTCAATAAATTAACGTCATATACAGATGACCCCGATGACCGTGTAGCTACAGAATCCTTCCCCGCTGACGAACCCTCACCAGCGACACCTGTAGCATGCGACAATTCAAAGCGGAAGTATGATAAAGAACCTTCCACGTCAGGTATAAAGCGTGCCAGGATTGCGCCGGTTGTTAGACCCCCAGTAATAGAGCCCCAACCCTCTACGTCTTACGACGCAACCTTCACAATAGTACCTTCCTCAAATATGCCCCATTATTCCCGTTCAATTCCGGGCACTTCCTCCACAGCAGCAGCAGCTTCTCATACTGTGGAGGAAGGTATAACATTCTAGTTGGTGCGCACCGCTACCCCGACCCCTGTCCTGACTAGAAATCGGTACATGGTCAGGGTTGACCCTGGATTCCTGTATACCAACGGTTTTGTGCTGCGACGCGTAGTTGAACGTATTGTGGAGTTTCCCCTTCAGAACCGCGACGAACGTGAAGTCCGGACGAGGTTGTCCTTCAGGTTCGGGTCAGATGACGGGGACGTAGATGATTTTTGGGTAGTAATACCGTCCAGACGTTTGGCGGCTGTAGACATATAATATATCTTGGGCCGTATAATGCAGGCCTCTCACAGTAGTACAGCCTTACTGGTTTCAGATTGTAAGCTTGAGTTTGAGTGTAATATGGGTTCTGAGGAACTGACAAGGGCCGATCAGGAAATGAATGCACGTATAGTCGTATTTGGAAAGGATGATCGTCGTAGGATTGTGTATGTTTTTAAAAGCTGTGTGAGAGATCGTACAAGACCTCTACTCATTTTAGGATCGTCAGGAACATCGTATCTCCCCATCCGTAACATAAGGGCTCTCTACGCTAGTTATGATAAAAGTCGAAAATATGGAATGCATCATGATTTGTGTAATGGATGTCTCGAGTTTGTAAGGATTGCTACATGGTATGTGAGGAATGTAAAAGCCCCAAATGTGAAAGTCGTGTAAGCGAAGCCGAGAAGAGGGAATGTAATATGTGTAGACGTACATTTTTCAATAATAAATGCTTTGAACTCCATAAATCAATTGGCTCTTGCAGGAAAATGAGGATTTTTAAGTGCGGCATGTTTCACATGATGGATAATTGGGGGAATTTCAAACATAAATGCGATGAAATTCACTGTTCTACATATCATGAAAAATATAAGGCGGATGGAGTGAAGCATATACAGTATGTTATATGAAAGATGCTAAGCCTAAAAATAGCCCTTGTATAACCGTGTACTACGATATAGAAACTTAGACGAACGCTGAAACCAAAGAGGTTATTCCACATTTGCTCGTAAGTCAGACTATCTGTGATGAGTGCATGGAGATCGAGTGTGGCGAGTGTCACAAATGTGGAAAACGGACAAACGTTTTTAAAACGACTGCACACGGCAGCCCTGTGAAACTCTTTGTATCCTATATTGTAAAATTAGCGGACAAGTTAAAAAAAATGGCTGTGTATATTCTTGCCCATAACGGGGTAAAATTTGACACACAGTTCCTTTATAAGGAGTTGCTTGAACACAAGTTGTCTGCGATATTTACAGGTGATCCCTTGAAAAGAAGCAAAACTAATACAGATGCAGATAAGAGGTAATGTACAGTTTAAAGACACCCTGCTGTTCATACCTTATAAATTAGCAAAGCTACCCAAGGTCATGGGGGTAGACGCTGAAGTTTCAAAAGGGTATTTCCCTTACACATTCCTCACTATCGAAACTTTAAATTATGTAGGACTACCTCCACCTAAACATTACTTTAACTACACCAACATGAGTGATAGTGAGCGTGAAGATTTTGACCGCTACTACAACAGTTTTAATGAAGCTAGTCCATACAGTATAGCTGATGAATGTGAACGTTATTGCGTGAATGATGTGCGTGTGCTTAGGGTATGTTTCCAGGCCTTTAGAAAGATGTACATAGCCCTTTTCAAATGCGATCCGCTGCAAGTCGCGACCACGATCGCCTCATTATGTTTTACAGTGTTCAAGAATAACATCATGCCTAAAGACACCTTAGCAGTCATTCACAGAAACAACCTCCGCAGTTATGGGCAGAAGGCTATTTACTGGCTCATACACCTCCAGCAACAGACCAGGGTATACATAAAACATGCCCGCAAAACGGTTAAAGTACCCGTTAAGGTCAATGGTCGTGTTTTTTTGGGTTGATGGCCTAAGTGAGGATCCAACCACTGGTGAAAAGACTGTGTATTCCTTTAGCGGCTGCTGGTCGCATGGTTGCCCCGCGCTGAGTGTGCCGTCAGAGGGGACCTCCATGGAAGATCTCCCGCCGACAGCCTCGCATGGACCCGTAACCGCGATCAACTTATAGGCTCCCAGTTCACTAACAAGTTCGTGTGGGAGCATGAGTATGATGCATGGATGGAAACATGCCCAGTACCGTGAAGAAATAAGGGCCATCAAACGTTCAATGGTGTTGGATCCCCTCAAATGCGGTGATAGCTTGTTTGGAGGGCGTACAAACACATTCAAGCTATACTTTCCGCCTACGGAGGGCGTGAAACACCATTACTACGACTTCTGCTCTTTATACTCCTACGTGATGAAGAACAATCCGTACCCCGTAGGTGCGCCTGAAAAAATGGTGGGCCCCACCATACCAACCATCGAGGAGTTTTCAACTAACTTGAATGAGCGCTACTTTGGACTCTCTTTCGTAGACGTGCTCCCCCCTCGCGATTTATGGATGCCGATCTTACCTCTCGTTATAGATCACAAGCTCATGTTTCCCCTGTGCGTGAAGTGTGCAGAGGAGAACAACGGTGATTGTAACCATACAACCAACCAGCGTAAGATCAGAGGTGTATATACAAGCCTTGAGCTGGCCCTTGCCGTTCGCGATGGGTACAGAATATTGAAGATACATGTGGTGTGGAGGTTTCAGAAGCTACCTAACCTTTTCACACCATATATAAACGCTTTTTTGAAGGATAAGGTAGAAGCATCGGGATATCCGCGAGGGGTTGATACCGAAGATGAAAAAACGGCTTATATTCAGCGTTACCGTGCCCATGAAGGTATACAGCTTGACCGTTCCCAAATTGTTAAGAATCCTGGCAAGCGCTTTAGTGCAAAGTTGTGTCTAAACAGTATTTGGGGGAAATTTGCACAGAATACTGGCAAAAGGAACGTTCATTTGGCACGAAGTTATAGCGAAGTCTGGGATTATGCCAACGATCCCGATAAAGAGGTTATGGAGATCGTGAATGTAGGTAATACTTACATAATAAAGTACAACATCACCGAACTGGCCACAGGTACTTCACGGGTTACAAACATACCTGTAGCCAGCTTCACAACGGCCTACGCCCTCATCAAGCTTTGGGGACTACTGCAATCTCTTGGACGGAGGGTGCTGTACGCTGACACAGATAGCGTGATATTCACAGGGAGGGAGGGTGAATACATGCCTGCTATTGGGGAATTCCTCGGAGAGCTAACTGACGAGATCAAGGATGAGTATGGTGATGGTGCATACACAGACTCATTTGTATCAACAGGGCCAAAAACCTATGGGGTACGGGTGAGGGTATCACTAAGGGTATCACGCTTAACCATGCACACCGTCGAGTCGGTAACTTTGAATCGTTGAAGGATCTAGTGTGCTTGGAAGATGAGGGCGACCAGCCTCACCAACTGACTGTGGGGACCCATAATTTTCGGGCACAGAAACTTGGGTGTGTGAAGGAGCTTAGGGGCACGAAGGTATGCCGTAACACCTATAGGAAGCGTTACCACGTGTCTGGTACCTATGATACCGTACCTTTTCGCTGCCTTAATCCTTGATTGTATTTATATATACTCGTATGTGTATTGTTAACGATATGTTTATTTATTACATATATTTGCTTCAATTAAGGTTTCATTTTCTTCTTTGCGTGCCTGCGTGTGTACATTCCTAAGCTCCCCCGACTATAAGATCGGTCACGGGACTCCTGCCACTACCTGAGCATATCTCTACCCTGCGTGCTCAGTTGACCTCTGCAAACCCTTGAGCTCAGACGTGTATTTTCTCACGTACACGAAAAATAGTAAAGCCTATCTTTAATATTGCGTGTTCAACGTTTCAAGTGGTATTCGGCAAAGTGCCAAGATGTGGTGGATACTGAAAAACTCCCTATTCCACCCTCCTTTGACACTTTTAAGGCTACATTGAACCGTGCGATGGAACAAGATGTTCAAATACTCTACGGCTATTCTGGCGAGGGCATTGTAGGATTTCGTAGTACAAACGATGTATTGAAGTATGTTGTAGACCTAACCTTTATAAAAGCTCACATATACCGCGAGGTACAAGAAACAACATGTTCAGAAGATAAGCAACGGTTATGGATAGTGAGTCTTGTTGATGAGTGGTGTGACAAGCGATATTATATCATGTTACATCATACCGACTACTCGTACCCTACGGTTGAGAATGTAAATCTTGTCATCATGGAGAATCTTAAGGTTTTTTACCACTATATTAATATATATCATGACGAAGTTTGTAGTGAGGTTGTGGCTAATGGCCTGTGCGAATTTTTAACAGACTTTAGAGACGAGTATCGTTTGTTAAGCAAAAAGGAAAAATATGGGATATGTTTCTCTCAAATAGTGCACCGGATTGTGAATAAGATATGTTTAGTTTGTGGAATTGAACGTCTGGTGAGTGATGAAACATTAAAACCGGTATTGCTTCATGTAGCGGGAAATTCTCTTTGCCTAGTATAATGGGGCACAAGTATTCGAACAAGCCCGTACACGCTTTAGCAGTTTATGGTGTGACTCGCTCCCCCCATCGAGCCGCCCACCCATGTACCTCACACCTCCGAAACACACGAGTTCGAACAAACCTGTACACGTTTCATCGGCGTGACTCACTCCGCCCGTCGAGCCGATCCGCCCACCTGTGGCTCATAGTCATCTCAGAGCTTGAACCGACTGGACATGCGAATACGATGGAACTTCCTTTGGGAAGCATTCTCATCGCCGTGTACGTGTTCGCGACGAAGTCATTGCGCGTGTTCAGGCGCGAAACCGGTACCATTAACTATGTACTTGAAACGACTTGTAGGCAAGCAAACTCTGGTAAACGTAATGTTATTTATTTAAGTGTTGAGGAGATGAATAGAGTATTCGTGATAGTTGAAGTGGGGACAAAACCGTTATAAAATTCCTGCAGGTGTAGGTACAATAAGAGAACAGATTAGTGATGCCCCCTCATATGCCGTTGTTTGCACGTTGTGTATAAATAACGATCAGCCATGCATTGATATACGACTGATGTGGAAGAATGCATCTGATAATAACGTTCTTGTCCCTACGCGAAACCGATACATCCTCGAAAGAATGTTTGAAATCGTCGGATTCAGCAGGCTGAAGCCTATATTAGACGTTCGTGTTGCGGATATGATTTATTTTGACACAGTTCTTGAATACGTATACACCACTCTGCTCGAAGGATTTATCGAATGTAGGAATGAACAAGACGAGAATGGTCTAGAGCTGGATGCATATTTAAAAGGTTTAGACTCTTCGAAATATCCCGAACTTTGGTACAAAGCACCTGAGCGGTACAGAGCAGAGCTCGCCTATACTGTTCATTCTGAAGAGCTGGATCTCTATATAACAAGTAGCTGTCGTTACGACTTGGAAAATTATTTCAATTGCCGCTATGCAAAGTGAAGAAGAATTCACGACTGAAAAGCTCGGGACGGTAAGAAAAAACTCTCGATTGGAAAGGAGTGTTTATAAACTTGTATTTAATAATGTTGTGACTAACGATGACCTCTTTGTGTGTGCTTTTGATTGTATTCTAGCCGTGTTTAACCCTTTTTAAGCCCTGATTTTTTTGTAGGGTTAAGCTATGAATGCTTGTATTTGAAACGTTAGCAACTTGTACCTTCAGTTCTTAAAGGGTTAAAGATAACTTGCCAACCGAATGTAAAGTGGGCACAAAAATAGTATTGAACGATATGAAGGCTATTTATATCGAGTGTAGGCGCCCGCACACCTTGAGCGGTGAAATAATGCTTGGACGTATTTACCCTGTAGTGCAAAGCAATAATGATGTGCCTGTAGACTCGATCACGTGTGAGTTTAGTGTTTTGCGCGGTAGAACATGAAGTATTTTTATGTATATTTAATTATTTAATATAATTGTGTATATATATATATATATATATATATATATATATATATATATATATATAATATTATATTATATATAATATATATATATATATATATATATTTCCTGTACTAATATGTTGCTGATTATACTCCTTCGTTTTGTATATTATTATTTTTTTATTTTCAATATTATTATTTTCAATATATTTATTACTTTAATATAACTGTGTATATATATTTTTTCCTGTAATAATATATTGATGGTTATACTACATCGTTTTGTATATTTTTTATCATATATATATATATATATATATATATATATATATATATACACAGGGCTATTTAAAATGATTCATCCGATTTCAACTGAGAATACTTCCGTACCTATCAACCTTGCATCAACTGGGCATACACCACATGAAAGAGGAAATCTCTAAATTTTACAAGATCACCGCGATAGGGCTCCAAAGTCACGCCGTGGCCTAGCCTAGCAACAAACAGTCAGTGTGAAAATGGCGCCCGCACAGCAGAAGGCGTTTTGTGTGTTGCAGATTTCGGCCCCCTAGGTCGCCGGATCTTACACCCTGCGACTTCTTCCTTTAGGGGTACGTTAAGGATACTGTGTACGTGCCACCGTTGCCCACATCTTTGGATGAGCTCCGAACTCGCATTGTTACTGCCGTAGAGTCAGTGACAACGGACATGCTGGAGCGAGTATGGGAGGAATTCGACTATCGTGTCGACGTTGCTCGTGTAACTAGGGGAAGTCACATAGAGCATTTATGAGGTGAGAAACAAAATTTGGACAGTTTTTCTTTTGGTTGATGTATCACAAATCACTCTGTATTTGTAACATTAAAAAATATTCTCATTTGAAATCAGGTGAATCAATTGAAATAGCCCTGTATACAGTTGTCCCTTGACATTCGCGAGGGTTACGTTCCAAATGCGGTCGCGAATGTCAAATTTTCGCGAATACTTGACGCCCCCCTATATAATACCATAAGGCTTATACAATTTGATATGCGAGTTTACGCGAACATATCGGTAACAATTTTAGAGTATTTTAGTTATGTTTTAAATGTTTTAAAATATGTTTTTGTTGTGAATACCATTCATTTTAGTTACTTTTATGACATTTCTGTAAATAAAAATCAGTTATACAGCGATAACGGAGGAGGAGAAGAAGGCGTTGTAGGCTCGGTGGGCATTGCTGCTTCGCTCTGACTGGTGGAAGGGATGGGAGAGGTGGTGGCAGTGGTGGTGGGAGCCGGGGTCGAAGGTCGGACAGGCGTGAAATACATTGTGATCTCCGTTTGCTTCTTTTTTTCTTTTCATTTCATCAAAATGTTTCTATAAGGTGTCAGTGCTGCCTCCACTCTCCATTTTCAATTTCATTGACCGAAGCATCGAAGGGTCAATGTCATAGAAGAAGTCTAGGGTTCGTTTGAACATGCGAAATCCTTCGGCTAAATTGTCCAGTGTCAGCCTCGGTTGGGGAATCACTTCTGCTTCGTCGTCGTCTTCCTTTTCGTCGGCTGATTTCGTCAATTCACGCAAGTCCTCATCGGTGAGCTCTGCTGCATTCGCATCGATTAACTCCTCCACCTCATCTCCCTCCATGTCGGCAAAGCCCTCACCACCGACTTGCTTTGCAATGCTCACAATGTCGTCAACGATCTTCTCACCAAACACACGATATGACACGATAATGGAGGACCTCGCGGATAGTCAAAGTCGCGAATGTTAAGTTGGCGAATGTCAAGGGACAACTGTGTGTGTATATATATATATGTATATATATATATATATATATATATATATTATATAAAGGGTGTCCCAAAATTAACTATCTATTTCAATGAAATCGGACAAATTTTTAAAAACACTTTTATTTGTTTATCATGTTTAATATGTTAAAAATGTATAAATTTCTAAATTTTTTTCATAATTTTATTTTCATTATTTTTTCATTATCTGGTCCAATGAAAGACCGTCTGAAGTCATAGAATGGCAAAGAGACTCTCCAAAAGTTAACGTGTGGCTTGGAATGACCAAATCCAAAATTTATGGCCCATTCTTCTTTGCGGAAGCAACTGTAACAGGTACCGTCTACCTTGATATGCTTCAGCAGTTTTCTCGAACCACAGCTTCTTGATGATGGCATTCTTGATAATGTTGTGTTTCAACAACCCCATGCAACCCCATGCAAAGAAATCCAGGAGTGTCAAATCCGGAGAACGCGGAGGCCAAGGTCGAGGTCCTCCACGTCCAATCCACCGATTCGGAAGGCGTCTGTTGAGGTATTCTCGATCAATTAGAGCATAATGACATGGTGCTCCATCTTGTTGAAACACAACATTATCAAGAATGCCATCATCAAGAAGCTGTGGTTCGAGAAACTGCTGAAGCATATCAAGGTAGACGGTACCTGTTACAGTTGCTTCCGCAAAGAAGAATGGGCCATAAATTTTGGATTTGGACATTCCAAGCCACACGTTAACTTTTGGAGAGTCTCTTTGCCATTCTATGACTTCAGACGGTCTTTCATTGGACCAGATAATGAAAAAATTATGAAAATAAAATTATGAAAAAAATTTATAAATTTATACATTTTTAACACATATTAAACATGATAAACATAAATAAAAGTGTGTTTTTAAAAAATTTGTCCGATTTCATTGAAATAGATAGTTAATTCTGGGACACCCTGTATATATATATATATATATATATATATATGTATATATATATATATATATTCCTCGTTCGTATTTCATATGCTATTATTATTTTTTAGTTTTTGATTATATATATTCCATCATTTGTTTTTATATTTATTTTCTATTTTGATCATATATATTCCATTGTTTGATTGTATATTTTTTTTCTATATATTTCGTGCGTGAAATTGAATCCATTAATTGGTGTAAATAAACAGAATGATGTAATGGTGTTTTATTTAATTATTTTGGTTGTAAATGACATTTAATTATATCAAATGGCTGCCTTCTAAAACGGCTGACGGATTTCTAAGCCAACTGTCAAAAATATCTGGATAGCGCAATCTGGCAGTTCAAAAGGAAATATATATATATATATATATATATATATACACATCTGCCTTCTAGGGATTCTACGTCAACTGGCTTGTTAAGCCAGAATATATGTTTTAATTAAATAAATAGCGCAATTTGGCAACTCAGCCCTAATACTGTACAACTGAACAAACCATTTACGCCTTCTAAGTCAACTGGATGGTTAAGCCAGAATATATGCTTTAAATAAATAAATAGTGCAATCTGGCAATTCAACCCTAATAATGTACACCTGAACAAGCCATTTACGCCTTCTAAGTCAACTGGCTGGTTAAGCCAACTGGCGGATTAAGCCAGAATATATGCTTTAATTAAATAAATAGCGCAATCTGGCATCTCAGCCAGTTCAGCCAACTGGCTGATTAGGATCTTATAAGACAGCGGCTGCTTGGCTGAAGTCTTAATATGCGCTTGGCTCCTGCCAAGCGAACACTTCTCTCCTTCTCCTTTCTCTCTCTCTTAGGTTAGGTATACCCCTTTGGGGGTGTGAGGGCGTCCCACCTTCTCCCCGAAAGAGGTCTCCCCCAGCGGGAGTTCATTGCAACTTGGGGGATAACTCCGCCCCAAGTTGCATAACCCCTTGTTGCTCTTACAACAATCCCCCCTTTGTTGCATAACCTCTTGCAACATTCTCCCTTGTTGCATAACCTTATGCAACATTTATCAACAATTGCATTGCACTCTCTCTATTTTTTCGCCCATACTACTCACCTGTAATACTCCGTTCATTTTCCTGTTTCAGGTTTTGAAGACGCTGATGAACCTGAAATACGACTCGTTGGTGATTCCATTGTTCGAGGGAAGCTCGAGGAATTCTGTGGAAGAAACCCCCGTCGTAGGCGCCGTTACTGCTACCCAAGTGTAGGGGCTACCCAGAAATTTGCCAAGGGGGGAGGCCGAACTTGGAACTAATCGTAGAAGTATAATTGAAATAGAGATAAATAATTTTTATGTACGTTTATGATGAGTTTATCGTTCAGTTAGAGATGATTAACTAGCTACTGCTAAGACACATTATGAATAAAAATATAAAAATTATATTATAAAAAATATAAAAATTATGATAAAAATCTGATTAGTAACATAATATTCAATGCAAACCGCAATTAGGATGCTCAGATTTGTATTAACATAAGAATAAAAAAGTGCTAATTTCGAGATTAAGCATTTCCTTGGACTGTTACCTTTATAAAAGAAAATTATTCTCAGGGCCGGATTAAGAGTTTTCGGGATCTTACGCCATTTTAGATTTTTAGTAGTAGGGGAGGCAAGAGCGAAATTTTTTCACTTTCATTCTCATCCTGTTGTAACCTAACAATTTTATTGGGATTAACAGTACTTTGATCATCATGCTCTGTAGAATCACTGTCAGTTTGGACATTTTTTCTTCTGAAAAATTTATAAAGGTCCATTATCTTTAGTCCTGTGACACCTGCAAATAGTACTCTACAAAGTTACAAATAGAAATAGGAATTATTACTAACCATAACATTAAGTCCATTATAATGAAATAAAAAAATCCAAACAAAATCCACACAAAATTTTGTGTGCAATACAATGTGAAAAATTGTAAATTAAATGAAAACTTTGAAACTAAATTTTAAAATATGTAAAAAACTGAATATCAAATTTTAAAAATAACATACTTAATATTTCATTTCATTTATTAGTTACATGTTTGAGACCAAGCGGCCTTCACACATGATCACACACACACACATTCATACACACAAAGTTTTAATCAATACTTAAAATTATCAAAATTTAGAAAGTTCACAAACTAAATATTTAAATGAATGTAAACAAAAATCGATAAACTGCGGTTGCCAGGCGCCGTGAAAAATGACACAATACTCATGAAACACAAAATCGCTAGAAAGCTAGCTAACATTTTTCGATTGGCGCATGAAATTAAATATATAAAATATTTAATTGAATATGTAAATTAAATATGTAAAAATAATCAAAATAATAATTAATAATAAAATAATAAAAATAATAATGAAATTAAATATGTAAAATATTTAATTGAATATGTAAATTAAATACGTAAAAATAATCAAAATAATAATTTATTAACGTAAGGGGGGGGCGATCGCCCCTGTCGCCCTCCCCATCGGTACGCCTCTGCCCAAGTGCAAGGGTGGAGGATATGACGAATAGTGTTGACCAGTTTACAGACGGAACCTCTGAGGACACAATGTATGTTATTCATGTCGGTACTAATAACGTTTTAAATTCTAGATCGGAAGAGCTGCTGGCTAGATGGAGACTTATTATAGTGATTAAAGGAAAAAACTAAGATTGTTTTAACAGGTATACTTCCTCGAATTATCCAACGTAACGAGTTCTACAGCAAGGCGACCTATATTAACAATAACTTAGTCTTTTTGCCAACAGGAAGGAGTGCATTTTAGGAAGTGCGTTTAGGAAGACTATTTCATAATACTGTTTCTTCTTTGCAGGCTGCCGTAACTCGAACGGTCTCGGGGTAATTTCCTTAAATTACAGCCAAAAAATATGAATTTACCTTGCGCGCGCGAAGGTAACGCGGTTTTAACAAAATTTTAAGGTGCTATCTTTAAATGATCGTAGCCTACGAAACAAAAATAAGCGAATTTTTTCCTTAATTGCTTGCAAAGACTGACTTAATTGCGACAAATGAATCGTGGTTTAGCACTAAAACACGTGACTTTGTAAGGGAGTATCAAATTAGAGGTTATAGACTTTTTGTTAAAAACAGAATAGGTAGGCGAGGAGGAGTTGTTATGTTGTATATTAAAGATAATATTGCGAGCACGATAGAATTAAGGCACGGAATTCCAGAACCGATAGATTCTACTATAGCAGAACTTAAATTGAGCGATTTCAAAGTTCTTGTTGCCGTTATATATAGGCCCCCTAATCAAACAGCTGATACGGACGAAGCGTTATATCGTAAACAAAAGAGAATAATAGGTAGTGAGCAAGCCTTAATTATGGGTGACTTTAATTGCGCTAACTTGAATCGCGATATAATGCAGGAAGACGCGGAAGGTAATCGTTTAGTTAATTTTCTCGAGGATAACTTTCTCATTCAAAAGGTTGGGAAACCTACGTGGTTGGACAGTATTTTAGACTTAGTACTAACTACGGATGATAAGCTTATCACTGATCTTCAAGTAATAGAACCGTTAAGCAATAGCGATCACAATATGGTGGAATTTGTCCTCTTAGTAAGTCACTCGAAATTAACTCGACTAAAATTCCTGACTTACAGCGCGCAGACTTTGGTAAATTTAGAAATGAATTGTCACGTGTCAATTGGGAAAACGTAATGGGGGCCTCCAACGCAAAAATAATGTGGGAATCGTTTGAAACGGTGCTTGCACTATAAATGAGGAATGTGTACCGCACAAAATTAAGCGTACGAAAGTAAATAACAATCCCTTGTGGTTTACTTCTAGAGTAGGGGAAACAAGCGGTAGCTCGCTATCGCCCTCCGGGCAGGTAGCAGTATATGTCACAGTATATGTAGCAGTATATGTCACAGCTAGCTGTATATGATATGTATATTGGTACTTACGTATTATTGGGACTACCAAACTGTTTATTATGTATTTTTGCTCTCGTCATTTTCGTTTTCGAAGTATCATGCTTACAGTACATTCACTTGTAATAGATATTAAATTGCTCGTGCTCGGCCGCGGAGTGACCTAGGACCGGGAAACTTGACAGAGCACATCGGCAGCTCATGGGCTATCAGTTGGTGGTGGTTGCAGAATTTTCCGATGTGCCTTTTAGTCTGTGCACGGTTCCGAAGAAAGCGGACAGACACACAGTCACATTTTAGCTCAATAGTATATAGCATTATAAAGAGTAGAGATAGGGCTTATAGGCTACGTAAGTGCGATAAAGACAATTTGGGTTACGAAACAACTATATATCTCGTAGGCGTGAAGCGCAAAGCGTAATAAAAAAGTCTAAGCACGATTTTGAAATTTCCATAGCTCGTGACGGCAAAGAAAACCCCAAGCGATTTTTCCAATATGTTAATAATAGAAACGCGGTAAAGAGCGTCTTCGGACCATTGAGAAATTCTGACGGTGAGCTAGTTTCTGAAAACAAGCAAATGGCTACTCTGCTAAACGAAATTTTTTACGTCAGTGTTTACAATAGAAGATGTGACGAATATCCCTACGGTCATAGACATAATACCTTTTGATAAGGTAATACTTTAAATAATATTGTGGTGACTGAAAGGGAGGTACTGCACTATATTTGTAAAATAAAAATGCTTAAATCACCGGGGCTAAAAGAATTAAAAGAAAGCATTGTTGTGCCGCTAACAAAGTTTTTGCGTCCCCCTGACGCAAAAGGGAACACAAACTACACAAGGTCAAGTGTGTGTGTGTATGTGTATATATATATATATATATATGTGTGTGTGTGTGTACACACTGTGTGTATATATATATATATATTATATATATATATACAGGGTGTCCCATAAATCCGGCATCATAGGAGAAATTCATATTTTTCTATTTCTACAAACCATAATTGTACCTGTACCAACAATTCCCTGGTCATTGGATAGGACGTCGAGGGCCTGTGGAATGGCCAGCTAGAAGCCCGGATCTCACGCCACTAGATTTTTATCTCTGTTGCCACTTGAAAGCGCTGGTATACGCAGAGAAAATTAGGAGTGTTGAACATTTGCGGCAGCGCATTATTGGGGCATGTAACACCATTACTCCTGACATCATTCACCGTGTGCTTGCTGACTGGGTATCACGTCTGAATTTGTGTATTGAAAGCAATGGTGGACATATTGAGCACGTTCTGTAAATAAAAGCTTTTGTTTTGCCTTTTTTATTATTTTTCCTATGATGCCGGACTTATGGGACACCCTGTATATAAAATGACGATTGGTTAGGTTAAGTCGTAATATTTTCGTTAGTTTTAACGTTTTATTTGATTAGGTATACGCGGACAAAGTTGGGGAACGTAAACTACACTAGGATAATGTAGGGGAACATAAACTACACTAGGCACCACAGGGGGACGTAAACTACACTTGCTCCAAGTTTTTTAATGCATTTATTTCTGAGGGGTGCGTACCAGATAACTTCAAGTTAGCAAATGTAACACCTATTTTTAAGAAAGGCAATAAAGGTGCGACTGGAAATTACAGTATAGGCCAATCACTTTAACGTCTGTTGTAGGTAAGCTACTGGAATCGATAATTAATTAGGGATCGAATAGTCGAACACTTAGAATTGCACAACTTGATTAGAAATACGCAGCACGGTTTTAGGCGAAACAAATCTTGTTTAACTAATCTTTTAGAATTTTCCCAAAGCGTGATTAAAGTTTACGATAGTCATTAAGCGGTAGATGTAGTGTATTTAGATTTTCAAAACGTGTTTGACATCGTACCGCACAAAAGACTCGTTGAAAAAACTAAGTTTAATGGAATCAGGGTATAGCAATAAATTGGATAGAAGAGTGGTTGCGAGTAGGGATGGAAAATAACCGAAAAGTGTAAAACCGGTTTTCGCCGTCGCTATATTCTTAAAGCCGGTTTTTACCGGTTTTCACCGATGGGATTCTGTATGCTTTTTAGGGAGGTAAATGATCAAAATATTAAACAGAAATAAGGTTTTAATTGATTCAATCAAGTATGTGTAACATTTGAATTAAAAAGTTTATTATCGAACTTGATTTTTGAAATAACACTTGAGAAAACAAAGAGCATTAAGTGTCTGATCTGACATTTTTGATCGAATCTTTGTGATGAATAAACCAGCATCTGAAAACACTCTCTCGGACTCTACGCTGGTGGCTTTTATTGTAAGCAACGCCTCGTACATTCGATCCAAATTTTCGCTTTTATTCAAAGTAGCTTCAAAATATTTGAATTCATTGTTTACGTCAAAGGTCTCAAGAATCTTGGGTTTCATTTTCAGTTTGTTCATCTCACACATGTACTCGTTCATAAGTTGATCGTCATCATTTACTTCACGACCTGAGCTGCAATGTGAATCTTCGAGTTTCGAAGCAATTAATTGGACTTGGTCGTCTGTTTCTGAAATCTGGCAAGCTTCTGGAAAAAACCTCTTAAATGTATGATCCGCATACTTCTTAAGTGCTCGTCTTGAAGGAAAGAGGAACGGTGCTGATGATTCATTTTTCAAGACCTCGGGATTGTGGAGAAAACTCAGCAAGGCGACAGCTTCTTTTTGTCTTCTCGATGAGTAGCGATCAATGAGACACTGACGTAGCTCAAAGCTAAAGGATTGATTTTGCTTTCAAATTTATCCAAAATGAACTTCATGGAAGATTCAGCTTTGAGCAAATTTGCATCTTCGGAATAGAGTCCCTCCAAAACAATTTCCAGTGGACGAAGCGTGTCAACGAGGCTCTTTAGAGCATTCCATTCTTCATCTGAAATCGTGTCTGTTGAGCGTATCACTCTGAGGGCCTTTGGAATGCAATTTTTGAGTTTCAAAAATCTTTCTATCATGGCCAAAAGACTGTTCCACCTCGTTCTACAGTCAAGGTTAAGCTTCATTTCCTTTCCATTAAATTCATCTTTGACAAAATCCTGCAATCTCTCATTTTTCAAAGGAGACTTTCGAAATATGCGGCAGATTTTTCTCACATTATTTATTACTTTTAAGTAAGCTTCTCTCGAAGTTTTGGAAGAACAATTACGTCATCTATGTCGGACTCAAAAATTGTATCAGTGCATAAAATTTCACACTCATCTTCGCTTAACTCATGTGCAGAGTGTTCATCTTCTTCGATGGCTTCATCTTCAGGGGTAGGGTCACTTTCCCCTTCAACTGAATTTTCAGCAGTTTTTGAATACAAGATATCCGAAACCGCGAGATGTATAGCATGTGCAATGCATTGCTGGTGATCAGGTATTATTTCTCTTCCAAATTTGACCATTATTGAGGCACCGTCGGTGGTGCAACCCACAATATGTTTATCTAGGTCTAAGCCAAAGTCTTCCAATCTTTCCCTAACGATTGCAATAGTTTTGGTGCTATCGAGAGAACCATTTATTTTCATGAGACCAAAAGACCAATGTTGATTTTCATCATGAACATTAATATTAATATATCTTTGGTTTTGCAAAGATGTATACTCATCCATAATTAATGAATAGCGGATTCATTGTCTCACCTGATTCTTGAAGTAGTTGACCAATTCAACGTTTCTTTTTCTCATAAAAACTAAGCACCATTTTTCTGACACCATTATGGGAAGTTGGATGAGGCTTGTCGTATTTTATCTTTCTTAGGCTTTCTTGAATGAATTCACTTTTAGCAATAAACCTTAGCCCCTCCCGCGCATGGCCTAAACCATTAGAGGTACAGTAAAACTAAACATACCTTACAAAAGAGAATTTAATCCTGCATTTAATGAGAAACAATTAAAACTTGGTGTTCCCGCCATTGGCTTCCAAGACAGCCTGAATTCGCTTTGGGTAGCTTGCCAAAAATGACGTGAATAGATCTTGATCGTTACGCAAATTTGCTAAAACAGTTTCAATGTGTTGCGTCATTGTATCCTTCGAAAATCGATTTGCTGCACGTTCTTGAAACAAGAGACATTCAACCTTGTCCTTTATAACTGATCCAATGTGTTCACAGACGTTCAGGTCAGGAGAATTTCCTGGCCATTCTTCATTTCCAAAGAAATCGATCTCATGGTTCCGCAACAACCGTTGAGTGGCTAATGCCTTAAAGCAGGGGGGCCTTATCGTGCAGAAGTGTGACCTGATCGACATCCATAACAATGTTTGGGTTTCTTAGAAAACGAATGACATGCTGGAATAGAATAATATCACGAAAATACTGTCCATCCCAACTCTGACCATTTGGCTTCAGCACCCACATGAGCTTCTTTGCAGTGAACAAAGCAAAGACACCAACACAGTTTGGACTTTTTGATAATTCGCGATAATGTTCATTGTCATCGATTTCATCTGGTGTTGTGGCCCACACTCGATCATTTTTGTAGTTAGGCCGACGTGTTACGTAAACAAAAAATTCATCGGAGACAGCTAAATGCATGAAATCATCCACATCCCAATCTTCAAGATAATGGGCAAACCACATTCTGTCATCGATGTTAAGTTGAGTTTTTCTTGGCTTTGGAAGTTCATGCCAAGGCTTTAAACCTTGCCTATGACGGTACAGTCGAATGATCTCACCACTAACGATCTTTCCTCTCAACACTTCGATCTCTCTAGAAAGTTTAGCACAGCTGTTTTTCCGCTTACGCGTACCGCTTTCAATGATGTCCTTTGTTTCCTGAGAGAGTGGCAAATTTGGGCGCCCAGATTTGGTTGTATCCATTTCACATTCATCCAAAGTTTTATTCTAATTTCTTTTGACGAAGTCCTCACTTCTTCGCAACTTTTTGGCAACCCATGAACGTGTTATAAAGGTGGCTCTAGCATCACGAGCTTCCCGAAATGTTATTGCTCGTACGCGATCTATCAAACGTTGCCTCTCCGAATCACCAATTAATTGAGAAGCCATTATATTATCACTTTATCAGCTAGAGTAATTTTAATACCTGCAATAAATAAAGAATTTTATATATTTTTATAATCACTAAAAACTATTTCGATATAAGTAAACATGTAAGCCGCAAATGGGGGGGGGGGGCTAAGGTTTTTTGGAACCCCTTACACACGCAAGTTTCGAAATTTCCTCTTCTATGAACTTTTTTGGCACAAACTCTTCCACTGTTCTTTGTTTCTTCAATGGCTGATTAATCTGGTCGATGTTTATGCCATGAATATTTTTCATGTGGGATGATAAACTTGAAGTAGAACCTCCACAACACTTCTTCTTCTTTATTCTTACGAGTGAAATGAAACAAAACAATTGATTTCTTTGACATGATGGAGTATTAAATCTTAGAATCTTAACTGATCAATGTGCAATCATCCACATAACATTCAAGACTGAAGCATCAATTATTTATTTACACTTATAAACAAACAAAAAACGATACGAAACGATGCAAAACGTAATTACCATGTTTTTAACGTTTAAACGTTTTGTTTCACAGAAAATGGACCAAAGTGATCGGAGACTTGCGCAAAAATGTGAAAACCGGTTCTTATCGTCGGTTTCGGTGATGATTAAAAATTTTCAGCACCGGTTAAAAACCTGTTTTTTAAAACCGGGTTCCAACTCTAGTTGCGAGGTAGGAAACAGAGGGTGGTCGTTGATGGAGCAGAGTCTTCTTGGGCTATGTAGCGAGCGGCATTCCTCAGGGTTCTGTATTAGGCCCCTTGCTTTTTCTTATATATGTTACGCCCAAACATCGAAATCGCTCAGTGAGTGAAAAAAACAGCCACAACGCATTGTGGATGCACCTAAATGACCACACACCGATGTTAGATATTTTTTCGCTTCATGGCCGTTCTCAAACAACCACAACGCGTTGTGGACGATTCGGATATGACCACAACGCGTTGTGGACGATTCGGATATGACCACAACCCGTTGTGGACGATTTGAAACGACACACACCATATAAAATGCTCTGTCTGTCTGTCCGTCTGTGCCCCCTAAACACCACCCTAAACACGACGTATATTTATCGACGTATTCACCGATTAAAAAGCAAAGTTAAGCAGATATGCTAGAAAAAAGATAAAGCCCTTTAAAAAATGATTATCAATACTTTTTCCGTAGGTTTCGATTAATTTTAAGCACCTTTAGAATGAGATGTAAATGTAAAAATTAACTATCTGGTTAGTTTAAGGGAATGCCCGGTTAGGATTGGTTAGGTTAAGTCGTGATATTTTCGTTAAACCTAAAGAAAATATCACGGCTTAACCTAACCAATCGTCACGTCAAGGGCGTACAATTAACGTAACCGGGCCATTCAGTTAACCTAACCGGGCACTCAGTTGACCTAACCGGGCATTCAGTTAACCTAACCAGTTCGTTAATTTTTACATTTACGTCTCATTCTAAAGTTGCTTAAAATTAATCGAAACCTACGGAAAAATTATTGATAATCATTTTTTAAAGGACTTCTTTTCTCTAGCATATCTGCTTAACTTTGTTTTTTAATCGGTGAATACGTCGAGAAATATACGTCGTGTTTATATCATTTCGATATACGTCGTGTTTAAATAGAGTTTGATGAAAGACATCAGTGTGTGGTCATTTCAAATCGTCCACAACGTGTTGTGGTTGTTTGAGAACGGCCAAGAAGCAAAAAAATATCTAACATCGGTGTGTGGTCACTTAGGTGCATCCGCAACACGTTCTGGCGGTTTTTTCGCTCACTGAGCGATTTCGATGTTTGGGCGTAACATATATATATATTAACAATCTAGATGTCGGCCTTGTCAGTACAGTTTCACAGTTTGTGGATGACACGAAGTTGGGTGGCAGGGCAATTAATGACGAAGATAGAGGTAAAATCCAGGAAGATCTGAATAAAATCGTAGATTGGTCGGTCACGTGGCAAATGAGATTTAACGTCGATAAGTGCAAAATCTTACATATACAGTAGGTTCGCGTAATTTTGCATATAGTATGTCAGGGAAGGAGTTGGCAAGCGCAGATCAGGAAAAAGATTTAGGAGTTGTACTCACTGGTGATTTAAAAGTAGCGAAACAAAGTATAACAGCGGTCAGTAAGGCGAATAAAGTGCTAGGTTTTATAGCTAGGAATTTTGAGTACAAATCGCGCGATATTATTGTTCCTCTTTATAAGTCATTAGTTAGGTCCCATTTGGAGTACGCGATCCAATTTTGGAATCCGCATGTGCGCAAGGATATAGACAAAATCGAAAGAGTTCAAAGACGAGCAACTAAGATAATTCCGTCGCTTTGGTCAAAGTCGTACGAGGGTAGGCTTAAGGAGTTAAAATTGACTACACTCGAGACTAGGAGGCTAAGGGGTGACCTAATCCAGTTTTTTAAAATTATGAATGGGTTCGATAACGTAAAGGGAGATATCTTTTTCGAAATAGCACAGTATAGTAGAACTAGAAATAACGAGTGTAAGCTGAGAAATAGAAGGTTCGAGACGGCAGTCGCCAAAAACTTTTTTGCGCATAGAATAGTAAATACAGTAGGTGGAATAGTTTGCCGGTAGAAGTAATTAGTAGTACGTCTATAAACATGTTTAAAAATCAATTAGATGCATATGTTGATAGATTAGGTATAGTTTAAGGTAGTAAAATTAAGTTTTTTTTTGTTTGGAACCCACATAAAATTGTAGGTCCCCTCCGCCACCACGGAGGATATACGCAGTACACAATTACAAACGCGGTTAGGTAGACTAGCCATGAGTGGATCCTAAGGTCTTTGCTGGTCTGAAACATTATAACTTCTGGTCCCCATATTTACGACAGGACATAGACAGAATGGAGAGAGTGCAGCGATGGGCTACTAAGATGATTCCTGGACTTAGAAACAAATCATATGCTGCCCGTTAGAAACGTTAAATTTATTCTCACTCGTAAAAAGGCGAATTCGAGGAGATTTAATCCAAGTTTTTAAAGTGATTGAAGGTTTTGATAATGTCGACGCGAAAAATATTTCACCTTCAGGAATGCAGATAGAACTCGCGGCAATGATCTCAAATTAGTGGGTAAACATTTTAATTCTAATGAAGCTAAGCATTTTTTCTTGAATCGTATATTTAATTTGTGGAATGGATTGCCAACCAGCGTAGTTCAAAGTAATTCGGTCGAATCCTTTAAAAAAGGCTAGATGCTTATCTTGCCTTTAAACCCCCAGTTATATGCATTTGTTAGCGCATAAAAGTATTGTAGAAATTTCATTCAGAGTCTTTCCTATTCGTTTCAAAATTTTCACGAACAGTATCTCTAAATTTCTCTCCTTTCTTTCTTTCAACCTCCTTTCTTTGCTTTGCTTTAATATTTTTACTTGTCTTTAACTTTTTTCCATCTTTTACTTCCTTTTTGAACAGACAGCCTTGTAGGGACCAGGCTTGGAAAACTTACATTTTTTCAGGACAATTACAATTACAGTTACAATTACTTTTAAGAAATGTTGAATTACAATTATAATTACAATTACTTCGGCTCCGATAGTCACAATTATAATTACTATTACAATTACAATGACATCATCTATAAAACTAGTTAAATAGGCAAGATCATATGCTCCAATTAGAAATGGATCACGAATAAATATCAGGCAAATTGTTTCAGTTTCAATTACAGAAAGGAAACTTTGTTTTAAGGTAGTAGGATGGGCGCAAAATGTATGAGTGCAAATGCAATTGCAAATGTTGATCAATGTTGCAGGGTGCACCCCCCCCCCTTGGTGCTAACCCCCACCCCATTGCTGCAGACACCCCACCCCACATAGTGCCAACCCCCACCCCCTTGTTGCAGGCACCCCAAAAATGGGGGAGGGGGAATGTTGCAACTTGGAGGCGGAGTTATCCCCAAAAGAAAGAGAGAGGAGAGAGAGGAAAGGAAGAGGAGGTGTTCGTTCGGCGAGAGCCAAGCGCATATGAGCACATGTCAGCCATGCCGCCGCTCTCTATCGGGCCCCTAATCAGCCAGTTGGCTTAGAAAGGCCTGAGTTGCCAGATTCGCTATTTATTTAATTAAGCATATATTCTCCAGCCAGTTGGCTTAGAAGGCTGAGTTGCCAGATTCGTCATTTATTTAATTAAAGCCTATATTCTCCCGCCAGTTGGCTTAGAAGGCTGAGTTGCCAGATTCGTCATTTATTTAATTAAAGCCTATATTCTCCCGCCAGCTGCTTAGAAGGCTGAGTTGCCGATTCGTCATTTATTTAATTAAAGCCTATATTATTCCGCCAGTTGGCTTAGAAGGCTGAGTTGCTAGATTCGCTATTTATTTAATTAAACCATATTATTCCGCGAATTGGCTTAGAAGGCTTCTTAGAAGGATAAATAGGCTGTATATAACCCCCGAACGAATTAAAAGCGCATACACTCATCGACTGTGCGCCCATGAAACCCCTATCAGCACACACACACGCGCGCACACACACACACACACACACACACCACACACACCGTATCTGGTAGAGGAGCCAGTTTGCACATTTTTTATTTAAAACATATATCCTGACTTTAAGATCCATTTGGCTTAGAAGGTCGAGTTGACAAATAGCAATTAATTAAAACAAATATTCAGCCTTAGAAATCCGCTTTAAAACCAAGCAAATGATATAATTAAATGCCGTGTACAAACAAAAAGGAATAAATAAAACGCCAATACATCATTCTGTTTATTTACATGAATTAATTATTGGATATAAATATACAATGGGTATATATATATATATATATATGGTCAAAAAATAATATAGCATCATGAATGGAAACTATATAATTAAAAATATACAAAACGGTGCATTATCAATATATTAGTACAGGAAAAATATATTTTTATATTAAAATATATGTAATCAGAAATATACAAATCATGTATCATCAAAATATTAGTATAGGAAAAAATATACAGTTATATAAAATATTGAAAATATACGAAACGTATAATCAATTGCATATTAGCACAGAAAAATATATACAGTTATATATATTGAAATATACGAAACATATAATCAAATGCATATTAGTACAAGTATACTGTATATATATATATATATATACACAATTTAAATATATTCCTTTATGTTCTACGGTGCAAAACGCTAAACTCACACGTAATAGAGTCTACATCCACATCGCCTTACTTTGTACGACGTGGTAAAACCGTCCAAGCATCACTTCACCGTTTAACTGATACGGTCTATACTCGATATAAATGGTTTCATATCATTCAATACTATTTTTGTGCCCACTTTACACTCGGCGGGAAGTTATCTTTAAACACGGCTAGAACACAATCAAAAGCACGCACAAAGAGGTCATCGTTAACCACAACATCAATACAAGTTTATAAACATGCCTTTCCAATCGGGTTTTTTTCTTACCGTCCCGAGCTTTTCAATCGTGAACTCTTCTTCACTCTGCATAGCGGCAATTGAAATAATCTTCCAAGTCGTAACGACACTATCATTATATAGAGGTACAACTCTTCAGGGTGAACAGTGTAGGCGAGCTCAGCTCTGTACGCTCAAGTGCTTTGTACCAAAGTTCAGGATATTTCGAAGAATCTAAACCTTTTAAATATGCATCCAGATCTAGACCATTCTCCCCTGTTCATTCCTACATTCATAAATCCGTCGAGCAGAGCGGTGTATGCGTTCAAGAACCGTGTCAAAATAAATCATATCCGTAACACGACGTATAATATAGGCTTCAGCTTACGGAATCCGACGATTCAAACATTCTGTCGAGGATGAAACGGTTTCGTGTAGGGACAAGAACGTCATTATCAGCTGTGTTCTTCCACATCAGTCGTATATCAATGCATGGTTGTTCGTTATTTATACACAATGTGCAAACAATGGTATATGAGGAGGCGTCACTAATCATCTCTCTTGTACCTACGCCAACAGGTATTTATAACGGTCCTCTGCCCACCTCTCAACTATCACGAAGATTTCTATTCATATCCTCAACACTTAAATAAATAACGTTACGTTTGCTTGCTTGCCTGCAGATTGTTTCAAGCACATAGTTAATGGTGCCGGTTTCACGCCTGAACACGCGCAATGACTTTGTCACAGAAACGTCGTACGAGGCGTTGAGAATGTTTCTCAAAGGGAGTTCCATCGTATTCGCACGTCCACTCGGTTCAAGTTCTGAGATGACTATGGCACGTCCACTCTGTGCAAGCTCTGAAATGACTATGAGCCACAGGAGTCAGGATCGGCTCGATGGGGCGGGGTAAGTCACGCTGAAGATACGTGTATGGGTTTGTTCGAACTCGTACGCTCCGTGAGTACACGGGTGGGCGGCACAGGATAACGCCACACTGCTAAAGCGTGTACAGGCTTGTTCGAACACTCTTGGACAAACAGAATTTTCCGAAACGAATTAATTTAATGTTTTATCACTCACCATTTCCACAAACTAAACATCTTCACAAACCGGAGCGCTATTAGAGAGAAACATATGTTCATATTTCCTTTTTGTTTAACAAGCGATACTCATCTCTAAAGTCTGTTAAAAACTCACACAGCCCATTAGCCACAACCTCACTACAAACCTCATCATGATATATATTAATTAGTGGTAAAAATACTTAAGATTGTCCATGATGACAAGATTTACATTTTCAACCGTAGGGTACGAGTAGTCGGTATGGTGTAACATGATATAATACCGCTTGTCACACCACTCATCCACAAGACTCACTACCCATAACTGTGTTTATCTTCTGAACGTGTTGCTTCTTCTACTCGCGGTATATGTGAGCCTTTATAAAGCTTAGTCTATAACATACTTCAATACATCGTCTGTACTGCGAAATCCTACAACCCCCTCGCCAGAATACCCGTAGAGTATTTGAACATCTGGTCCTTCGCACGGTCAATGCAGCCTTAAAAGAGGCAAAGGAGGGGGAATATCCACCACATCTATGCACTTTGCAGAATACCACTTCATAAATGTTGAACACGCATATTAAAGGTAGCCATTACTATTTTTCTTCTATGCGAGAGAATACACGTCTGAGCTCAAGGGTATACAGAGGTCAACTGAGCACGCAGGGATAGAGGCCTGCTCAGGTTGCGGCATGACTCACGTTGCTGGTCTTACAGTGGGCGGGGCTTTGCTTTTTACTGTACACACACACACACACGCAAAGGAGAAAGTGAAACGCTAGTTGAAACACGATTTATTTAATAAACGAAATATTCAGGGTATATATATATATTTACAAATACGTGTAATAAATAAGCTAACAATAGACATATCAAAGATTACGGTATCCAAAGGGCACGGTATCATAGGTACCAGGCACCTGGTAGCGTTTCCTATAGGTGTTACGGCACACCTTTGTACCCCTAAGTTCCTTCACGCCCCCAGCTTCTGTGCCCGAAAATTGTGGGTGCCTACAGTCAGTTGGGGCGCGGTCACCCTCATCATCTTCCAAGCACACTAACTCCTTCAACGAATCAAAGTTAACGACCCGCCGATTCGCATGGTTAAGCGTGATACCCTTAGCCTTCACGATATACTTCGTATCATCCCCTATCCACCCGTACCCCATAGGTTTTTGGCCCTGTTGACACAAACGAGTCTGCGTATGCGATGTCTCCATACTCATCCTTGATCTCGTCAGTTAGCTCTCCGAGGAACTCCCCAATAGCGGGCATGTATTCACCCTCCTCGCTGTGAATATCACGCTATCTGTATCGGCATACAAAACCCCCGCCCAAGAGAATGCAATAGGCCCCAAAGTTTGATGCGTGCGTAGGCTGTTGTGAAGCTGGCTACAGGAATGTTTGTAACCCGTGAGGTATCTGTGGCAATTCGGTATTGTTGTACTTTATTATGTAAGTATTACCTACATTCACAATCTCCATGACCTCTTTATCGGTGCGTTGGCATAATCCCAGACTTCACTATAACTTTGTGCCAAATGAACGTTCCCTTTGCCGGTATTCTGTGCAAATTTTCCCCAAAGACTGTTTAGGCACAACTTTGCACTAAAGCGCTTGCCAGGGTTCTTTACAATTTGGGTACGATCAAGCTGTATACCTTCACGGTCACGGTAACGCTGAATATAAGACGTTTTTTCATCTTCGGTATCAACCCTCGCGGATATCCTGACGCCTCAACCTTATCCTTCAAAAAGCGTTTATATATGGTGAAAAGGTTGGGTAGCTTCTGAAACCTCCACACCTCATGTATCTTCATTATTCTATACCCATGGCGAACGGCTAGGCCAGTCAGGGCTTGTATACACCTCTGATCTTACGCTGGTGGGGTGTATGGTCACAATCACCATTGTTCTCTTCTGCGCACTTCACGCACAGGGGAAACATGAGCTTGTGATCTATAACGACGGGTAAGATCGGCATCCATAAATCGCGAGGGGGGCACATCTACGAAAGAGAGTCCAAAGTAGCGCTCATTCAAGTTGGCCGAAAACTCCTCGATGGTTGGTATGCGGGACCCACCATTTTTTCAGGTGCACCTACGGGGTACGGATTGTTCTTCATCACGTAGGGGTATAAAGAACAGAAGTCGTAGTAATGGAGCTTCACACCCTCCGTAGGCGGAAAGTATAGCTTGAAGGGATTTGTACGCCCCCGAACAAGCTATCACCGCATTTGAGAGGATCCAGCACCATTGAACGTTTGATCGTGTTTATTTCTTCACGGTACTGTCCATCTGCTCCATCCGTGCATCATACTCATGCTCCCACAAGACTTTGTGAGTGAACTGGGAGCCTATAAGTTGATCGCGGGTGCGGGTCCACGCAAGACAGTCGGCAGGAGATCTACCGTGGATATCTCCTACGATTCCACACTCAGGACGGGGCATCCATGCCACCAGCAACCGTTAAAGGAGTACACAGTCTTCTCACCAGTGGCACGGTTTTCACTTAGACCATCAACCCAAAAAACACGACCATTAACCTTAATGGGTACTTCACCCGTGTTGCGGCATGCTTTATGTATACACCTGTCTGCTGCTGTAGGTGTATGAGCCAGTAAATAGCCTTGTGCCCATAACTGCGGGGTTGTTTCTGTGGATAATGGCTAAGGTGTCTTTAGGCATGAAGTTATTCTTGAACACCGTAAAACATAATGAGGCGATGGTGGTTGCGACTTGCAACGGATCGCATTTGAAACGACATATGTACATCCTTCTAAAGGCCTGGAAACATACTCTAAGCACGCGCACATCATTCACGCAATAACGCTCACATTCATCAGCTATATTATAAGGATTACATTCATTAAAACTGTTGTAGTATCGGTCAAAATCTTCACGTTCATCTGTGCTCATACATTCATAGTTAAAGTAATGTTTGGGTGGAGGTAGTCCTACGTAATTTAAAGTTTCGCTAGTGAGGAATGTGTAAGGGAAATATCCTTTTGAAACTTCAGCGGCTACGCCCATCACCTTGGGTAGCTTTGCTAATTTACAAGGTGTGAATAATAAAGTGTCTTTAAACTGTACATTACCTCTTATTTGCATCTGTATTAGTTTGTTGCCTCTTTTCAAGGGATCACCTGTAAATATCTCAGAGACTCGTGCTCAAGCAACTCCTTATAAAGGAACTGTTGTCAAATTTTGCCCCGTTATGGGCGAGAATATACACAGTCATTTTTTTAACTTGTCCGCTAACTTGACAATATAGGACACAAAGAGTTTCACAGGGCTATCGTGGGCATCGTTTTAAAAACGTTTGTCCGTTTACCACATTTGTGACACTCATCACACTCGATCTCCATACACTCATCACAGATAGTCTGGCTCACAAGTAAATGTGGAATAACCTCTTTGGTTTCAGCGTTCGTGTATGTTTCTATATCGTAGTACACAGTTATACAAGGGTTGTTTTTAGGCTTGGCATCTTTCATATAACATACATGCTTTACTCCAACCGCCTTATATTTCTCATGGCATGTAGAACAGTGAATTTCACATTTATGCTTGAATTTCCCCAATTATCCATCATGAAACATACCACATTCACAGATTCTCATTTTCCTGCACGTGCCAATTGATTTATGGAGCTCAAAACAGTTATTATTGAAAAATGTGCGTCTACACACATTACAATCCCTCTTCTCAGCTTCAACTACACGGCTTTCACATTTGGCTTTTACACTGCTCACATACCATGTGGCAATCTTTACAATGTTTCACTATATCATCCGCAAACTCGATACACCCCTTACACAAATCATGATGTCGTCCATATTTTCGACTTTTTCATAACTCGCGTAAAGGCCCTTATATTACGGATGGGGAGATACGTTGTCCCTGACAGTCCTAAAATAAGTAGGGGTCTTGTACGATCTCTACACAGCTTTTAAAAACATACACAGTTCTACGACGATCATCCAGTCCAAATACAACTATACGAACATTCATTTCCTGTTCTACCCTTCTCAGCTCTTCAGGACCCATATTACAGTCAAACTCAAGTTTACAGTCTACAGCTAGTTTACGGGCACGCTCCACTACCGTAGTAGCCAAATTTTTTGGGTCCGTGTATTTAGTACAGTAAACATACGAGCTAAGACTACTGCTATAAAGCCGCAACCACGATCGACGTTTATATGCCGTCTAAAATAGCCTGAGAATTGAAGTTAAGAGTATAAGGTGTGGCACTATGACCCGCAACACGGAATACACGGTCAATATTTACCGTGAAGTTGTCCATATTGAAGGCTATACTACTTTGAGAGGCCTGCATTATACGGCCTAATATATACTCTATATCTTCAGCTGCCAAACGTCTGAACGGTATTACTACCCAAAAATCATCTACATCTCCGTCATCTGACCCGAATCCGAAGGACAGCCTCGTCCTGACTTCGTTCGTCGCGGTTCTGAAGGGCAAACTCTACAATACGTTCAACTATGCGCCGTAGTCCGTGTTCAACACCATTGCTATACATGGACCTAGGATCAACCCTGACTATATACCGATTTCTAGTCAAGGCCGGGGTGGGGGGCGGTGCGCACCAACTCGAATGTTATGCATCCTCAACAGAACGGGGAGCTACTGTGGAGGATGAATAAGGGGTATATTTGGGAAGGTACTATTGTGGGGGTGTGTAAGACGTTGAGGGTTGGGGTCTATTACTGGGTCTAACAACCGGAGCAATCCTGGAGCGCTTTATACCTGACGTGGAGGGTTCTTCATCACGCCTCCGCTTTGAACTGGCGCATGCTACAGGTGTCGCTGGTGAGGGCTCGTCGGCGGGGATGACTCTGTAGCTGGAGGTCAACGGGGTCGTCCGTGATATCGATGATGGGGTGCTGTACATCGTCATTCACGGTTCTGTGGAAGAAGAAAACAAAATATAAGGAGCAGCACTCAATATTTGTAATATTTTGTAAATGGCCACTTAGGAGGTGTGACGTGTTAGAAATGGAATCTGTAGAAAAATTCAGGTTCACGAGCCCATCCACATGTATTATATCTGGACCTACAGGATGTGGTAAAACTGTGTTTATGCTTAAAATCATTAAAGAAAAGGGGAGATGTTCTCAAAATTTGTGCATAAAGTTATATGGTGCTATTCGACGTATCAATCAGTGTTCAACGAGTACCAAGATGATATTTTGTTCCACAAGGGGTCTATGACGTTAATTCGTTAAAGGGAAATGAACATACAGTCATTGTAATTGACGATCTCATGTTGGAGATGGATAAAACGTTTGCCGAGACATTTACAGTATTCTCCCACCACTTAACATAAGCGTGTTCTTCATCAATCAGAATCTATTTTTCAAAAATAGATACATGCGCGATGTGTCGCTAAATACACAATATCTAGTCTTATTCGCGCAACGTAGAGATGTGTCACAAATTGGGGTATTAGCCAATCAAATGTTCCCGAATCAGCGTAAGGAGTTTTTGGAGGTTTATAAAGAGGCCACAAACCAGCGTTATGGATATTTGCTTTGTGACCTTCACCCGCGAAACACGTTTAGGGTGCTTCTAAGAACGAATATATTCCCAAGCGAACCTGAAACGGTGTATATTCCAGAATGACAAATAGGCTAAAGAAATACCGTGAATTAATAAAAATCTATCAACGATTGCCCGGACGCTGCAACAGATGTTTGTTAAAAATATCGACTCTGACTTTTTAAAATGCATCTGTGAAATCTGTCTTAATGTTATAAAATGTAATGTACCAATGAAACCCTCTCAGAAGACTCGCTTACGTCGTTACAAGAACATAATACGAGCGCTCGCTCATAAAAGTCAAACTGTGGGTAAGAAAAAGCGCATTATTGTACAAAGAGGAGGATCATTCCTGCCCATCTTATTTTCAGTTTTGGTCCTTTACTGACTAGATCAGGGGTTCCCAAATTGTGTTCCGCGGAACACTTCTCACGGTATACAAGTGTTCCGCGGAACAACAATTTGGGAACCCCTGGACTAGATTAATATAATGAAGAAGGTGGTTATGATTCCGCACGAGGTTATGCTTCATTACAAAGTTCAAAGAAAAGACACGGTTCTGGAACCCCGTAAAAGTAGGCTTAAAAGAATGGAAAACGAGTTGCTAGCCCTATTAAAGAGTGAAAGTCATCTGATGAGAAAAGGCTCTTATATCAAGAGGCTTTGCAGAAATTTCTTCATGAGTACGAAGATTATAAGCAGCCTACAGAGTACCCGTGAGGCACAGCTCGAGTATTGCTGAGCATAGCGACACAGAACCTGGCCAGCCAAGAACAACGGAGCACAACACATCGAACATGTGCTAAAAAAGCTTCCCACATACATTGAGGAGTAAAGGTTAAGTCTTTATAATCTAATGAGTGAGGGTCCCATCATACAGTGGACCGATACAGAAGAGGTCATTGTTGAAGGAACAAGGGTACAAGGCTCCAATATCGTTGATATTGTTCATGATTTAGTGAGAAAATGGGACAGACCCTCACCAACAGGTTGGAAGCATATTAAAGCAATACTACAACAAATAAATGTACCCAAAACATTGATAAGTAATCTGGATAGGTTAAAAGACTTGGATCAACTCACGCATGTGTCACACTGAGAACACCATCGCCCCCAGCAGTAGCAGTGTCTCTGAAGAGGAGAAAGCAGAGAACAAACGGCCAGCCTTATCCACGTGCCTCTAAATACGCAAATGGCTAACGTATTAAGTAAACGCTATTATGAAATTTCTAACCCCGCACCCTATGGTGGCGTTAATAGACTGCACAGAGGTGTTTACGGTGTAAGGAAAAGAGATGTTGAGAGATTTTTGCGGGAACAGGATGCTTATACACTTCATAAACCGATGAGAAAAAGGTTTAAAACGGCCAAGACAACAGCTGCCTCGATTGACTATTTGGCAGGCTGATTTGACAGACATGCAAAGATACTCAGTGTGTATAACGATGGTTACTGCTACATCCTATTCATAATAGACGTATTCTCTAGATACCTGTGGCTAATTCCCTGAAATATAACTCGCCTGAAACAGTTGCTAAAGCGACCAAAACGCTGATTTTGAAAGAAAACAGGATTCCTGGCTATTTTTGTACGGATATGGGGAAAGAATTTATAGGACGCGTTTTCAGAACATGCTGGCAGTTTAATATCAGCTATTACACTACCAATTCTATACATAAGGCTTCTTTAGCTGAAAGAGTTCAACGTACCATAAAGGATCGCATGCACCGATATTTTACACATAAAAATACATACAGATTTCTAGACATTCTGGAATCATTGGCCACATCCTACAACCGCTCACACCATCACACGATTGGGAAAACACCTAACTAGGTTTTAGAAAGAGGTACGCGCCCAGAGGTGAGAAGAGATGGACCACCACACTCTGCGCGCTTCAAAATCAATGATTATGTAAGGCTGTCGCGTTCGGAAAATAAATTCGAGAAGGGATTTGAGCAAGGATGGACATGTGAGATTTTTAAAGTTAGGGCTATGAGGCCTGAAGGTGATATTTGAATGGGGAAGATTTGAATGGGGAAGAGATCTCAGGAGGCTTTTACCGCGAGGGGTTGCAGAAAGTGACATTTAATTTAGGAAAAAGTGTGTTTAAAATTGAGAAAATTATAGGAAGCAAAGGTTCAGGAAAGAGAAAATGTACCTGCTGAAGTGGCCAGGGTACCCAGAAAGCGTCAACACCTATATAAAAGCTGATGCAATAATAAAGCTTAAACAGTATGCAGCATGGCTCCTAACCATTTCTACGTCACGCTCCCGTCCTCCTCATCCCTGTCTGTACATCCTAACAACACCCTCACAACTTTGTGAAAGAACTCCACGGACCCATTGAATTGGAGCGTGATTCGTATGAGGTGGGGTTACGTGAACTTCAGCTATCCACCAAGTTTTTAACTCTTGAAAATGAAAAATCATATTTCTGATCCTTAGAAGATCCGATGAATGCGAAAAATTAGGCATAAACTTAGACAGCACTATACGCTCAACCCTGTGCGGTGAGTAGAGTACTATAGCATAAATGTATCTCTAGGAAACAGGCATTATGATACAGCCATGGACACTGTGGCGGGTTTAAACAAGAGTCTTGAAAAGTCGTACTTGACAAACGATTTACTTTTTGAAGTCGTAAACATAGACACGCCCCTTGCACATTGGAGTTAAAGTCAACGCTTAGTAGAAATATTAAAGATAAAGAGCTGTTCACAATTGTGGCTGAGGACCGATATAGCGCAGCCTTCCAAGAGATACCTTTCACGAGGCACAGTATGAATTGTCCAGCTTAATGTATCAATTGAAGATGGAGAAATTGGTTGAAAGCTCTCCACCCCCAGACATGTGCTATATTTACAGCAATATTGTAGAGCACCAATTTGTTGGGGAAACCCAGGCACGTCTGCTGCGCATTGCACACATCTCCAACCATAGAGGAAAAGTTTGAGCATTACATATGACAAGCCCCATTATGTGAATGTTGCGACTAATCTATTAACCAACATCTCGATATATATAAGAACGATTGAGGGAAAAAAATTCCCATTCGGTGATAGGAGCTTAACAGTGAAACTACACTTTCGTCGTTTATAATGACTCGAAGGCCGTTCACAGTATTCCGAGGAGTGAGGTACCAGCGTGGAAGTGGACTTGGGTCCATTTTTTCATCCATACTACGCACCGCTGTCCCACTGTTGAAGAGGGGTGGGGCCAGGTACCTAGAGCGGAAGGCGTTACAAACAGGCTTTAATGCGGCAGAAGACATAATTGCTGGAACTGGGCCTAAAGAAGCTCTAAAAACAATTAAAACGTACACGGGATGAAATCATCAAAGATGCAAAGAGAAAAATGCGTGGTAGCGGAAAGAAGAGATGTGCCAGGAAGAAGGCGTTACCATCACGTGGCGTTAACGTAAAAGCAAATAAAAAAAAGTGCTATAAGCGTATGAAACCTATGACTGATCATTTTTTAACTGATATAAGCTGAGGACGCTACTCTCACGAATCATAGGTTGACTAATACTCGTCGAGGGAGGTGGCACTGTTTCTGACTCATCAGTGCATGTTTCATCCATCCTTGTAGTTCACAATGCTGTAAATCGGAACTGTCCTCTTTGATACGCCCCCCACCCAGGTCTCTATTGAGCATAGTGACTTTATTACAATTAACCCGTTAAACACAATTAGTTCACCGAGTGCCCCTATAGAATTCGTGATACCCAGCTCAGGCCCTTACTTTTTTGATCCGTGTTGCATGCACATGTATGCTAAACTACGCGTAGCCTCCCTGAAACCAACTTTTTACACTTCATATTCAGCCAGTATGAAGTGTATTTAAATCAGGCTAACATCTCGGCAGGTACTAGGTACTACCACCTTCGAGCCTATCTGGAAAATGTCCTCAACTTTTCAAAAGGAGCGAAGGACACCTTTTTAACCGCAGAGTGGTATTACCACACTAAAGAGAAAATGGTATAAAGGATAAATTTAAAAATTCTTAAAAAAAGATATATGAATGTTTTGGGCGCCTGCATACAGACTTTACATTCCAGGAGAAATTGCTTATGAACGGGTGGATATGAAGTTGAAGCTTACTCACACGAATCCTGAGAACTGCATAAATCTGGGACTGATCAAGAAGAAGGCGCGAAACCCGTTGTGATACACATCATGGAAACGTATTTGCGTATACGCCGAGTAAAATTAAGTTCCCCAAAGCAATTAGAAATTGAGAAAGACTTAATACATGCCACAGTAAAATATCCAATTAACAGGGTACAGATCAAACTGTATACGATCCCCGCAGGGCTGGCATCGAAGCAGCTAGAAAACGTTGCTCTTGGAGCCCTACCTAAAAGGATATTATTTGGAATGCAAGGCCACGCCTCGACGAATGGAAATATAAAAAGAGTGCCTTTAAATTCGAGAATTTCGGCCTTAAAAATATTACTCTATACGTAAATGGGATCTCTCTGGTGGAGCAATGAATACGGACTACTCGTTAGACGCTGTGTTCCCGCTCTGCGCGAGAGCATATAGTAGTCTGGCTCATAATACAGGCGCCTGTGATGGACTTGGTTTGGCGTAACGCAAAAAGAATTTGTAGAAGAATTTAACATTTATTCATTTGATATTACCCAGACTTGTCTGCAGGCACAGATACCCACTTAACCCCAAAGCAAGTGGGAACATCTCAGTCAGGTTGGAGTTTGCCAAACCTATAGACGCGCCTATAAGTGCACTAGTGTATCTCGAGTCCAGGCACTAATAGAGATTGATCGTTTCAGGAACGTGGTCACTGATTTTTAAAATGGATGCTAATACAATTCAGAGAGTGATGAAAAGTGACCGTTTCTCGCGCTCACAATTTATCGGCGTGTTTGCGAAAAATGATATATTAAATCTGCCAAGTGCGAGAAACTGGTACGGGATTATTATCGTTTACACTGACATTGTGGGTGGTGAGGGGATTCATTGGTTTGCAATCTATTTTAAAACTATGGAAAAAATGTACTATTTTGACTCACTCGGATTTCCGCCATGGAATGATTTGGTAATTGTGAAGTTTACAGCACAACTAGGTGTGCCTGAGATTATTTGGTCCCCATATCCTTTCCAAGGATATTATACTGAAACATGAGGTTGTATTGCATTTTGTTTCTCATGCACATGTCACGTGGGAAGAGTTTTACGAATTTTTTAAAATTATTCGATTTATGCGACACAGTTATGAACGATAAAAGTGTTTGCAAACAAATAAAAAAAGGTTCCCATATGTTAGCACACCCTGTAATGTGTAAAGCTGTATATACATTTGTAACTGTAGCCAAAAGACTTATGTATCGGATACTGACCCCTTTTTGTACATGTTTTCTGCTGTTTAATAAATGAAATATATTGCGTTTTGTTCTTAACCTCAAAAAATACTTACATTTTCTCTTCTACGATCTGGCACTCGCTAGACCGAATATGTGCCAATACCTCGACATCTGTATTCAGGTCGCTGGGTTGGCT
The DNA here is from genome assembly GCA_023014485.1 of Bathynomus jamesi. Taxonomy (NCBI): domain Eukaryota; kingdom Metazoa; phylum Arthropoda; class Malacostraca; order Isopoda; family Cirolanidae; genus Bathynomus; species Bathynomus jamesi. The sequence continues at coordinate 220,189 of JAJOZX010006125.1, forward strand.
GGGCGGAGAAGCATCCATTTCATTTATCCGCCTTTTCATCAAAAGTAGCTATAACACGCCCTAGCTCGGATTCGCGCCTGTAACGATAAGTATAATGAATGTCACGAAATTGGATGCAGATAACTCGTCTTGTGTCCACCATAATATATATATATATAAATCAGAGACATATTATCGTGAAAAATATTCTTAAAGCTCCATTACAAATTTGAATGCAGATAAATCATAAAAGCTTTGGCCACCATATATATATATATATATATATATATATATATATATATATATATATATGGAGTTTTGTGGGAATGAACTCAGAATGGTTCCCTGAGGTTTTTATAATACACAGTCTGTGTGTATCATATATATATATTATATATATATATATATATATATATATATGGGAAACAGACAATAATTAAACATATTTTTCAAAACGCGTTTATTGCAGTTTGGCAATTTAAAATTCCTACTGCGGTGCTGAATTATCGTAAAAAATATTTTTAAAGTTCCACCATATATATATATATATATATATATATATATATATATATATATATAATATATTGTTGCAATGCACTGTTGCAAGTGTTGCAAGATGTTGCGCGATGTTGCAAGCTGTTGCAAATGTTGCACGTTGTTATGCAACAATATATACAAATGATGATATAATCGCGATGGAAACAGAGAATATTTAAAAACAATGGGAATAATTTTTAGGTTGTAGAAAAATTCAGAACAAAAGGAATTAAGATTGTCAATTATAAACGAGAAACATTACAAACTATTTTCAAAACAAATATTATGACACTTAGGGGTTACTCATCAGCGTTTACGAGATATACATATAAAAAAACAGGTACATAATATAACCTAACCTAACGTAGCCTAACCTAGCCTAGCCTATCTTATTGTTTAAGATTCCACAAGAAATGTAAAAACATAATATATATATATATATATATATATATATATATATATCTCTCTCTCTCTCAAGAATGAAATTGATTTTGAAAACTCGTTTATTGCGATCTTTTACGGTTAGCACCGAATGAAGCTAGATTACTAATTATAAACGAGAAACAATACAAACTATTTTTCAAAACAATTATTATGACACTTTGGGTTACTCACATCTCGGGATCCTCTTCATTGAGGGGGCCTTGCATTTCACTACAATTTTCCGCGATACTCTGGTCACCCGATCTATAGCATTGAAGAGGTGTAGAGCTGTTTGAGCGTAAAAGTCTTCATCCCCAATCAGGTCGGGGGAATTATACAAGTAATTGGCTCATGGCATATAAAGCCCTTTCGGTAAATGTAAGAAACTGAATCTCAGTCGATACGCTCCCTTTATAAGGAGGCCTGTGACCAGTCCCACAAAGCACAATCCTAGCATCCTATTGGCAGGCGGTGAAATTTGGGCGGGTCGTGACGCGTAGGCCTGCATAGTAACCATCCGAGGTCCTGGGAACCGCCCCACATTGTGATGTGGTTGCCCCGTGAAATCTGTGCGTGCCCATCTGCTCTGATTCGTGGAGAGATGTTTTAAAACTTATCTCTCTGCGAGAAATGCTTATCTTGACACAACTTTATATTTCTGTGATAATATAATCTTAAATGCTTATCATGACGCAAACATTGGAAAACTTAGAGCAAATAGAGGTTTCAGATTTGAGAAACATCTGTTTTAAAATTATCTTAAACGCGAACGCGGGATGATATTTGAGCAGAAAGGAATAGATAATGGCGAGAACTAAAATGACCCACCCAGTGATTAAAGTAACAGAAACAGATGTTTACAACTTTTATCTTTCTGTGAGCATATATACTCATGCCTAATTTCGAATCTTGTGCGGTTTGCTGATAAATAAACAAATGTGTGTGTGTATATATATATATATATATGAGATACGTTCAGAATGGAAGACCTTTTATGACATGTATTCAAATTTTGTTGTTGGAGAAACATGTTTTCAAATTTTATCTTTAAATGCGAACGAAGATGATATTTGAGCGGAAAGGAATCGATAAAAAAATGAGTTGTGATGTACTGACCTGAAATGACCCATCCTGTGATTAAGAAGCAGAAACATCTGTTTCAAACTTTATCTTTAAATGTGAAAGATGATAAATTATAACTATATATATATATAATATATTATATATATATATCTATATATATATACAGGGTGTTTGAAACTTTCTGTACAAATTGTAATGGGGGATAGGCAACACCAAGACAAACCCTTTTCGTCTATAAGTGTATGTCCGCTGCGTCACCATTCGGGCGGGCGAGAGGGCGCCGCTGCAATTGGCTAAAAGGTGAAGGGGCTAACTCGCGCTTGCCGCGGGCATTCTTAAATCGGACTAGTAAGCATAACATGGAGCGCTTCACGACTGCTGAGATGGCTGACATGCATATGGTGTATAGGGCTGCCAATGGAAACGGAAGAGCTCTGTGATAGGGCGGGTCATACTACATTTTTTTTTAAATCAATGGAGAGGGGTGTTCAAATGACATATTTTGGTGTATAGAACACATTCTGAAGAAAATATTTAATTCTGATAACCCTAACCTACATCATTTTGCAGTTTGATTATTATTAAATTGTTGATTATTTTACTATTGTAGTTACCCCAGAATATGTCTTCTCACGTTTTCTATCATGGCTGCTCACGTTATCTCTCATAGAGCATTGTTCTAAACTAATTCATATAAACACATATAATGTAATTCATATAATAATAATATTTAAATGCTCAAATAAAAATGGTGTGCCATTCCACTTAATTGTAATTATCATACAGTTTGGTATATGAAATATTTTGACGGTTTTTGAGAGAGCTGGGGGAACAGTTCGAGAAGAAGTGCAGGGAGGAGGGGATCTTTGCATCCTCTTTGATGGGCGGATTGACCTCACCAATGTGATGATGGAAGCTGAGGCAGTGACCAATCTTTTCCGCGCAAGATCAGGAAGAACACTATAGTGTTGTAGTGAGCCCTGGCAGCTACTATCTGTTCCACTTTACCCCAGAGAAAGCAACTAAAGAGGAGTCACATGCGGAGAAGATTGCTAAGGTCCTGTTTGCCTGGCTGAAGAGAGGGGTTATGATAAGACCTTGTTGGCCATTGGAGGAGACTCAACAAATGTCAACACTGGTGTGAAAGCTGGAGTAATGCGGAAGCTGGAACTGCACCTGGGGGAAAGCTGTCTGGTTGGTGTGCAACCTGCACACGTTGAACTTCCCCTGCGCCATCTCATTGTTGACCTTGATGGCCTACTCTGTCCGACAAAAAATTATCCGGGCCAATAGGAAAGCTCCTTGATTCTGCTACAGACTTGATCAATCCAAACTTCACCGAATCTCTGTTGGCCCCCACTGATCAAGCTCCTGACAAGGTCATTCAAGATCTCTCAACTGATCAATACTATGGCTTAAAATTGTCTGTGCAGTCAGGGATGGAGTACTTCCTGCAGGGATGGCTCTGTTAGAGATAGGACCAGTAAACCACAGCCGCTGGCTCACCACGGCGAACAGACTTCTCAGGCTCTGGGTGTCAAAGCACGGACTTAAGGAAAGAACCTGAAGGGTTCTGCAATTCATTGTGGAATTTCATCATTGGAGTGTATTACCCATGTTGGTTCAACGTGAAGGTCAAGCACTCCTGGATCGAAGGGCCTAGGCACATCCTCTTTCAGCTGGACTGCCTCAAGTCCCAGAGAAGGAGGTGCTGGATATTGTGATGCCAACTGTGAGAAGATCTGCTTAGTATGCCCACAGTGAAGTCATCCTCCAAACACTACTCTGCTCTGAGGATCAGAAGGAGAGGATTGAAGGGGTGGAGAGAATCCTGGCCATCAGGGGAGAGGGGGACCCGGACATCAGCTGGGGGACTCCTCTGTTAGGAGCAGAAGGACACCTGACATCAATTGTGATGCTTCCAGCATCGGGACTTGATCAGCTGTCAGAAGGTGTGTCAGAGCCACCTCTCACCTGCTCTCTAAGCACCTCAGAGGTGAAAAACTTCATCAACACCCCCATGGAGGTGCGCAACTGGTCTTGCCACACACAAAGCATTGAGAGGGTTGTTAAAATGGTGACTGAGGCTTCTGCTAAGTACTTCTCACAGGAAAAGAGGGATGGAGGGATCAGGGCTCAGGAGACCAGCAGGAAGCTGATGTCCAAGTCTGAGTCAAAGCAGGATTTGTGCAACCTGGCAAAGTTCAAGATGTCAGGAGAATGATCTTTGTAATTATATCCAGTGATATACATGCAGTTCACCTATTAATAAATATATGTAAAGTTGATTTGGCCTTGTCAATATAAATGATTTACCTTATATCTTTTAATATATTATAAAGGGGTTCAAAAGGGTAAAATTGGCAATTTAGAAATACAAAATGATGTAGGTTAGAGTTATCCTATCCAAAAAAGAAGCTCATATTTGAATTCCCCATGTAACAGCACATAATTTAGACACCCCTGATGGTAGGATTTCCTTCAGATTCATGTTGTCACCTGAGTACGACCCGCCCTACTGCTGTGAGGTTGTACCGACAGCGCTTCCCAAACAGACATGTGCCAAACCACCAAACGTTTGCGCATTTGCATCGGCGACTGCGAGAAACTGGAACATTCCATGCAAACATGCATGACACTGGTCGGGTGAGAAACGTGCGCACTCCTGACGTGGAAGAAGAAATTCTACGGCGATTTGAGGACAATCCAAGCGCAAGCACGCGAGGTGTTGCACGTATCCTCGGTGTGAACCACGACCTGGTCTGGAGAGTGTTGCACGAGCAACAGCTACATCCGTTTCATTGTCAGAGAGTCCAGGCATTACAACCTCGGGATTACCTTCTTCGTGTGGAATTCGCACGCTGGTTTCTGCAGCAGACAGCGGTGCAGCCTAATTTTCCGGCTTATGTGCTGTTCTCAGATGAGGCCTGTTTTACACGTGAGGGTGTGTTTAACATGCACAATTCTCACGTGTGGGCGCACGCAAATCCACATGCTACACGAGTGCATGCTCATCAAGAACGGTTCGCCGTCAATGTTTGGGCGGGTATCGTCCATGGCAAGTTGATTGGGCCGTACCTGCTGCCTGCCCGACTCGACGGGCGGGTTTATCGGATATTTCTTGAAGAAACGTTGCCGGAACTGCTGGAAGATGTTCCCGTGGTTATTCGTAGACGAATGTGGTTTCAACACGACGGGGCCCCAGCACACTCCAGCAACGATGTGCGGGATTATCTGAACGCCACTTTTGGGGACCGATGGATAGGCCGGGGTGGGCCCGTAGCCTGGCCACCGAGATCGCCTGATTTAACATGCCTCGATTTCTTCCTGTGGGAACACATGAAGAACCTCGTGTACGAGACTCCCATTTACTCAGAAGAAGACCTCGTAGCAAGAATCGCTGTCGCCGCTGGAACTGTTCCCGAAATGCCGGGAATCTTTCGACGTGTACGTCGGTCAATGCTTCGACGCTGTCGGGCATGCATTGATGCTACCGGTCGCAACTTTCAGCACCTTCTTTAAATAAACATGCCTTCTTTAAATAAACATGTTACGCGTACTACGTCCGATTTAAGAATGCCCGCGGCAAGCGCGAGTCTAGCCCACTTCACCTTTTAGCCAATTGCAGCGGCGCCCTCTCGCGCCGAATGGTGACGTCAGCGGACTTACACTTATAGACGAAAATGGTTTGTCTTGGTGTTGCCTATCCCCCATTACAATTTGTACAGAAAGTTTTCAAACACCCTGTATATATATATATATATATATATATATAGTTTCAGATTAGAAGGCCTTTTATTACATGTATTCAAATTTTTGTTCTGGGAAGATGATATTAGCTTTGATCTTCACGGGGTTTGAGAGGGTTAGAGGGAGGGGGAGAGGGAGAAAGAGAGAGAGAGAGATAATCGTATGTTAATATAACGTGGTCTGGCATTTTTTCCGTCCGTTTTGTTCAAAGTTTTAACACCCCGTACGAATTGTTCTCTGGCAAGAACTTTTCAAAGACGAATTGTTGTGTGTGTGTGTGTGTGTGTGTGTGTGTGTGTGTGTGACCCGCCTTAGACCTACTTTAAAACAGGGAAGTGCTTACACGATTTTTAGATTAACTTTTTTCCGGAAATTTGCATATATAGGCACGCCTCTGCTTTCTGTCCGAATTGTTCGATGTTTTATGCCCCACCTAAGACCTACGGGGAATCATTAGGGTACCGCAGAAGGCCGGGTCGGGGTCGAACTCGCCACCGTTTAACGCACATAAACAGTGTGTACACTGTGCCAACGCTTGACGCACATGTACACAGTGTCAATTGATACCCGGAGGCACTGGCTGAATAAGCCACCGTTTGTTGCATAACAACTTGCAACATCTGCAACATCTTGCAACATTGCCCTGAACATCTTGCAACATCTTGCACATGCATGACTCCGGCTGATTAAGCAAGAATATATGTCAAATAGCGCAATCTGGCAAGAATTGTTCATTTACTTATTTATGATTTTATTTTTTCCGTACGAATTGTTTTACACCCACCTTAGACCTAAGGGATCATTAGGGTACCCTTGATTTATTTTTTGCTTACGAATTGTTCATTTATTTATTTATTTTTCCGTACGATTTGTTTTACACCCACCTTAGACCTACGGGGTCATTAGGGCACCCTGGATTTATTTTTTTTGTACTAATTGTTCATTTATTTATTTATTTTTCCGTACGATTTGTTTTACACCTACCTCAGACCTACGGGGTCATTAGGGCACCCTGGATTTATTTTTTCCGTACAAATTGTTCATTTATTTTTCCGTACGACTTGCTTTACGCCCCACCTTAGACCAACGTGGATCATTAGGGACCCTGTATTTCCGTACGAATTGTTCATTTATTTTTCCGCACGACTTGCTTTACGCCCCACCTTAGACCTACGGCCGGGACGGGCCGGGCCGGTCGCGAACCCAATTTTTTTATGATCATTAGGGCACCCTTGTAACGAGCCTGGGCCGGGGCTTGAACCCGCCAACGCGCAACGCATATGTGTCAACTGATGCCCGGATGCACTGGCTGATGTGCCAACTGATGCCCGGAGGCACTGGCTGATTAAGCCACCTGGCTGATTAGGGGTCCTATAAGAGAGCGGCGGCACGGTTGAAGACCTCACATGCGCTTGGCTTACGCCAGGCGAAGATGTCTCCTCTTCCTTTCTCTCTCTTAGTTTAGGTTCATTGCAGCTTGGGGGATAACTCCATGTTGCATAACCCTTGCAACAAAGGGGTGTGTGGGTGGCACAAAGGGGGGTGGGGTGCCACCAAGGGGGTGGTGGTGGCACTCTTGCAGCATTGAGCAACATTTGCAATTGCATTTGCACTCATACATTTTGCGCCCATACTACTTAAGATATAATCATGCAGTATGCAGCATTACATAATTTTTATATTCGTCATTTGCATATTTAAATAGGATAATTTTATCAAACACTTCCTGATTACATTTGATAAAGAGAAGACTTTTGAATGTTTCTACACCAACACTTCCTCGTTGTGCACAATAAAAGTTTCCAGCGATTGAGAACACTCAAGTTTCAACTTGTTAAACCCCTTGTCCTCCAAGTATCCGATTCTTACCTGCCACGGGCCCACGGCCTTGAATTTCAAATGGTGATTGGTCTGAGACTCTTGAGTGACTGAGTCGCTCGAACGCTTTCGTGTTGCTAACCAATTTTTTAATTTAACTGAATTCATTTGAAAATATAGTGTAGCTAAAAGACACTAAATTTTCAAATCAGTAAAGAAAGTAAAAATTAATTAAATTGAGATGAATTGGATTATTTCGATTACAATTACAATTATAGTAAAATATAACATTGTCATTACAATTACAATTGCAGCCAAATGTGTAAGTAATTACATTCAGACAAATGTAATTTTTTCCAAGTTTGGTAGGGACCAGCCGGTCTGTTGCTGTTTGGCGTCCTTTGTATGCCTTTATATATATATATATATATATATATATATATATATATCAGGGTTGGGTCAAGTTAATTATCTTAACTTTTTTGCCGCTTAACCGATTAAGTTAATTAACTTAACTTAATTGAAATATCTCCAAATTAATTGATTAACTTCAATTAATTTTCAATTAATTTTTCTATAAAATGTTTTTCTTTCTGAGTGAAATGTAATAGGCTAAGAGATGAAAGGTTTGAGAACCTCATCTTCTGTAAAGTTAACAAGCCTGTTTAATTTGTAAGTGAAGTATATATTTTATGTGTCTAATTTGACTATTGTTGGTAAGGAATCTGGATTATGTTCAATGGCAATAGTGTACAGTACAATATAAAACATACACTTTAGAAAACAATTTGTTATTAAATTCATTTTGTCTTCATTTTTACAATGGAAAACTATTATATGCCTAAAAGTTGAGACTTGTTGAGAAAAGTTGAGTTGAGACCATAAACAAATTTAATTTATTTACAAGAAACAGAAAAATAATAAAGCTTATAGAAAAAATTATCCTTATGTCTTGCCCTGTATAATATGCAAAAAAAGGATCACCTGAAGATCAGGGTCCCCAGCCTTCTTTAGTTAGCTTTATAAGGCTAACTAACGAAAATATCACGCCCTAACCTACCCAATCGTCAAGGGCGTACAGTTGACCTAACGACTGGTTTAGTTAGGTCGTGATATTTTCGTTAGTTAGTCTTATAAGGCTAACTAAAGAAGGCTGGGGGGCCCTGACCTTCAGGTGATCCAAAAAATAATATAATTTATCAGACATTGACAACCACACATACAAGGTGATCCCATCTAATTACAGGTTTATCATTACCTTGATTAGTTATATATAATGATGAGTCTACAGACTACTTCCAAGGAAGAAAAAGTTAATTGATTAACTTAATTGATTAACTTTCAAAATTAACTTAACTAGTTAATTTTGAAAATTTGCATAAACTTAACTTAATTGGCAAGAATCTCAAATTAACTTAACTTAACTTAACTAGTTAATTTTGGAAGTTAATCGACCCAACGCGAAGCAACTTAATGGGATAAAATTTTTTCTGCGAAAACTGCAAGACCGAAATAAACTCTTTTACGATATTTAAAGCAGAAAGAGACTACGAGAAGAAAATGAAAGAGGAAAGTGGGAATAAAGAACAGAGGAAAACAGAAGAAACGAAGAAAGGCGAAGTAGAAAAAAATCAAAAACCGAAAACCATGCAGGCGAAAGAGAGTATAAAGACGACAGATAGTATAAGGGCAATGAAGGACATTAACACAAATAGCACAAATAGGAAAAGACAAGAGGGCAATCAAGAAAACGGAGTGAAACTGTCCCCCAATAAGGAGCAAAAAACAAAGGCCACCAGTAAATATGGGGAAGGAATTATATGCAGATATTATATAAAAGATAATTGCAGATTTAAAAGAGGACAATGTATATATGAACATCCCCCAATATGCAATTTCTTCTATAATAATGGTCATTGTAAATTTGGAGACAGATGCAAATGCTACAACCCGGACATCTGCCGGACTTACGCAAAATATGGAACTTGCAAATACGAGAAAAAATGCTATCAACATCTCCCGACGAACCCAAAGAACAATGGACAAAGTTTAAATGACAATAGGGAAAACAATAACAATAGGAACACAATAAGCGAACAAAAAAATATTTTCAACATGCAGACACGATACGGCTGCTAAATGTCATCCAACGCATTCAGTTGACACAACTGGAAACCCCCGAGCCAAACCGCTTCCGGGCAAGAAGCTACCAGAACAGGTAGGCGGAAACGGATCTCTCTCGGAGGATCAAAGAGCAACGAAACAAGCGAGACCGAAGGAAAACGAACTTAAAATACACAAGGGACAACGAAAAACAAAGAACATAAATATTGTCCTTGATAATATTCAAGGAATAAGACCAAACCAATCACTCAACAAAGTTCGTACCTGAAAGGATTTATGGACGAAACAAGGGCGGACATCGCATGCCTCACAGAAACTCATCTTAAGGATTGCCAAGGAAATTGTGAAAATTGCAAACATTGTATTGATAAGAAAGAGATAAATATAGAGGGCTTCAACTTACTAAGACCGGATAGAACAACAAGACGTAAAGGTGGCTATGCTATATATGTACATGAAGGTCATATGACAGAGACGATAATAAGTAAATCAAAGAGTTTTGTGGAACTCCTAGCACTGAAAATAGAAAATTTGAACGTGATACTAATAGTCATCTATAAATCTCTAAACACTCCAACCGAAAAATTCTCGGAGGCCATTGATGACATCAGAAAGCTAATAAAGGCCATAAACACTCCATTCCCCAATATAATGATCTACGGAGACTTTAACTTCCCATTTATAAAATTCAAAAAGGTGGATAGGAATATATATATATACACACCAGGACAAGGAGGGCACAAGAGAAGACCAGGAGCAAGCAAAAATGTTGATGGCTCTCACAAATGAGCTTATGCTGACACAAGAGATAACAGAAAATAACAGAAAAAATAACTGCCTAGATCTGGTATTCACGAAAAACACGAACTTGATTGCTGATATAAAAATAACCCAACCATTATCTTAGACCACAACTTAATCGAGATATCAACAAATATGACGACAACATTAAAAGACAATACACATATTGAGGAAAGAAGCAAATTTGGGTCCTTTAATTTAAACTCCAAGACTATAAATTGGGAAGCAATCAGACAGCACATGGCCCAAATAGAGTGGAGAACAGTTTTAGAGAAAAAACAACTGAAGAAATGCTAACAACCTTGGAAAAAAGACGCTGAAAATTTCAGAAAAATATGTTCCGAAATCACAGCCAAAAGGAAAGAGGAGCTGGCTAGAGAGGCAAAAGAGAAGAATATTCCGCCAAAGAAAGAAAGTGGAGGCGAAGTTAGCCAACTGCGGAGATAATGCCAGGAAAGTAATATAAAAAAAACTGGAAGGTATCGACAGGGAAATACAAGCAGACGTGATTAAGGACCATACAGAGAGGGAAGAGGAAAAGGCGGTAGAAGCAGTAGTATAGCCGCAAAAGGGGAGAGGGCAAGAATGTTGCAAGTGATTACGTAATGTTGCAAATGGGGTGGGGTGTTGCAAAGGGTGGGCTTGTTGCAAAGGGGGTGGGGGTTGTTGCAGGGGGGTGTTGCAAAAAAAATACCCAAAGGGGGGATGCTGCAGGTGCAACAAGGAAAACTTGGAAGCGGCGTTATCCCCCAAGAGAAAGAAGGAGGAGAGAAAGGAGGAGAGGTGTTCACCTGGCAGGAGCCAAGTGCATATTAAGACTTCAGCCGAGTAGGCGTTGTTTTTATAGCTTCCTAATCAGCCAGTTGGTTTAGAAGGCGTAAATGGTTTGAGTTGCCAGATAGCGCCATGTATTCAGTTTTTGCTATATATTTAATTCTAATCGAAGACTGAGTTGCCAGATACCACTTTTTAGCATTGCCAGATACCATTGTATACATTATTATAGACTCCTAATCAGCCAGTTGGCTTAGAAGAGTAAATGGCTTGAGTTGCCATACCACTTTTTAGCATTATTATTGCCAAATACCACTTTTTAGCATTGCCAGATACCATTGTATACATTATTATAGACTCTCCTAATCAGCCAGTTGGCTTACAAGACGTAAATGGCTTGAGTTGCCAGATACCACTTTTTAGCATTATTATGGTGAGTTGTCTTACTAAACAATTAAAAGATTTCGTGCCATGTATTCAGTTGCCAGATACCACTTTTTAGCGATACCATTGTATACATTTAGAATTCCGCTAGTAGGTTTAGAAGGCGTAACATGTTAGAATTAAATAAAACAACATTGCATCATTCTGTTTATTATAAATATATAGAAAAAATATACATTTCAATAATAATTGAGGAATATGCATATAATCAAAAAATATACACACACACACAATTATGGAGATGGAGATATATACAAATAAATATACATTTCAATAATAATAGAAATATGCTTATAATCATAACAGTACAGGAGAAATATCACGCAAAATATATAATTACATTTCACTTTTTTTTCAAAATACTAAACTCGCACTTAATCGAGTTTACAATTACATCATTATTGCTCTGCATTACGCAGTATACGCGGTTTAATAATATTTCACCGCTTAAAGTATAGGGAAACCTGTATTCGATATGAAGGGCTTTCATATCGTTCAGTACTATTTGTGTTCCCACTTTACAACCGGTTGGTAAATCATCTTTAAATACGTCTAGAATACAATCAAAAGCACGCACAAAGAGTTCATCGTTAGCTACATTATTAAACACAGTTTATAAACACGCTTTTTCCAATCGAGGGTTTATTTCTACCGACTCGAGCTTTTCAATCGTGAACTCACTCAACATAGCGGCAATTGAAATAATCTTCTAAATCGTTACGACAACTGCGCGTTATATAAAGAAATAGTTCTTCATGGTGAACGGTGTAGGTGAGCTCAGCCTTGTGCCGTTCAATTGCTTTGTACCAAAGTTCATGGTATTTCAAAGAGTCTAAACTTTTTAAATAAACGTCCAGCTCTAAACCATTCTCACCAGCCCTACACTCGGTAAACCCATCGAGCAGAGCGGTGTATGCGTATTCAAGTACTGTATCAAAATAAAGCATATCCGTAACACGCGCGTCTAATATAGGTTTCAGCTTGCGGAATCCGACGATTTCAAACATTCTGTCGAGGATGACACGGTTTCGCGTAGGAACAAGAGCGTTATTATCAGAAGCATTCTTCCACATCAGCCGTATATCAATGCACGGCCGATCGTTATTTATACACAACGTACATACAACGGCGTATGAGGGTGCGTCACTAATCTGCTCTCTTCTTGTACCTACGTTAGCAGGTATTTTATAACGATCTTCACTCCACTTCTCAACTATCACGAAGATTCTATTCATCTCCTCGACACTTAAATAAACCCGTTTGTTTGTTTGTCTACATTCCGTTTCCAGTACATAGCTAACGGTACCGGATTTACGCCTGAACACGCGCAACGATTTCGTCACGGACACATCGTACGAGGCGTTGAGAATGCTGCTCAAAGGAAGTTCCATCGTATTCGAGGAGCGCACGTCCACTCGGCTCAAGCTCTGAGATAACTATGAGCCGTGTGAGGCACGCAGGTAGGCAGGAACGGTTCGACGGGCGGCTGACTCGATGATACGTGAATGGGTTGTTCGAACTCGTATGATCCGCGAGTCGTACCGAATTGTTGTACATATTTGTTTTTCCGGTACAAGAATTAATTTCATCACTACCAGCCTACGCACCAGACAGTTTACCTCAGGATAAGAACTAGGCACATTTTATGTTTTACTAAACATCTTCACACTCCGGCGCACTATTTGAGAGGAACATATGCTCATATTTTTCCTTTCTGCCCATCAAACGATACTCGTCTCTAAAGTCTGTTAAAAACTCACGCAGGGCACTAGCCACAACCTCACTACGAACCTCATCATGATATACGTTAATATAGTGATAAAAATACTTAAGATTGTCCATGATCACGAGATTCACATTTTCAGTCGTAGGGTATGAGTAATCGACATGGTGTAGCATGACGTAATACCGCTTGTCACACCACCCATCCGCAAGACTCATTATCCATACCTGCTGCTTCTCTTCTGCACGCGTTGTTTCTTTTACTTCACGGTGTATGTGAGACTTTATAAAGTTTAGCTCTGCAGTATACTTCAGCACATCGTCTGTGCAACGAAAGCCTTCAACGGTCTCACCAGAACATCCGTAGAGTATTTGTACATCTTGGAACTTCGCACAATCCAATGTGTTTTTAAAAGAGGCATAGGAGGGAGGAATAGGAAGTTTTTCGGTATCCACCACATCCTGGCACTTTGCTGAATACCATTTCATAAACGTTGTACAAGCAATATTAAAGGTAGCCATTTGAATACACGTCTGATCTTTTCTTCTGAATACACGTCTGATCTCTCGGGCTTACTGCAGTCGACTGACCACGCAGGGACTCCCAGATAGTAGCATGACTCACGGTCTTACAGTGGGCGGAGCTTAGAACTTTCACCTGCGCACACACACACACACACACACACACACACACACACACACACACAAAGGAGAAAGTGAAACGCTAATTGAAACATGATTTATTTAATAAACGAGATATTCAAGTATATATATATTTACAAATACGATTTAATAAACGAGATATTCAAGTTATATATATAATTTACAAATACGATTTAATAAACGAGATATTCAAGTTATATATATATATTTACAAATACGTGTAATAAATCAATAGATACGATTATATACAAGACAAATACGTGTCAGTTAACAATAGAAGCATCAACGTTATGGTATCCAAAGGGTACGGTATCATAGGTACCAGGTGACTGGTAACGTTTCCTATAGGTGTTACGGCACACCTTCGTACCCCTAAGTTCCTTCACGCCCCCCAGCTTCTGCGCCCGAAAATTGTGGGTGCCTACAATTAGTTGGGGAGGTCGTTCGCCCTCATCATCGTCCAAACACACTAGATCCTTCAACGATTCAAAGTTAACAACCCGCCGATTCGCATGGTTGAGCGTAATACCCTTTGCCTTCACGATATATTTCATTTCCTCCCCCACCCTGACCCGTACCCCATAAGTTTTAGGTCCTGTTGAGACAAAAGAGTCGGCGTATGCGTTGTCCCCATACTCATCCTTGATCTCATCAGTGAGCTCGCCGAGGAACTCCCCAATAGCGGGCATGTATTCACCCTCCCTCTCTGTGAATATCACGCTATCTGTATCGGCATACAATACTCTCCGCCCAAGAGAATGCAATAGACCCCAAAGTTTTATACGGGCGTAGGCTGTTGTGAAGCTGGCCACAGGTATGTTTGTAACCCTTGAGGTATCTGTGGCCAATTCAGTGTTGTTGTACTTTATTATGTAAGTATTACCTACATTCACGATCTCCATGACCTCTTTATCGGGAGCATTGGCATAATCCCAGACATCGCTATAACTTTGTGCCAAATGAATGTTCCCTTTGCCGGTATTCTGCGCAAATTTTCCCCATAGACTGTTTAGACACAACTTTGCACTAAAGCGCTTGCCAGGATTCTTTACAATTTGGACACGATCAAGTTGTATACCTTCGCGGTCGCGGTAACGTTGAATATAGGCAGACTTTTCATCTTCGGTATCAACTCCTCGCGGATACCCTGATGCCTCAACCTTATCCTTCAAAAAGGCGTTTATATATGGTGTGAAAAGGTTGGGTAGCTTCTGAAACCTCCACACCTCATGTATCTTCAGTATTCTATAACCATGGCGTACGGCTAGGGCCAGCTCAGGACTTGTATATACGCCTCTGATCTTACGCTGGTGGGGTATATGGTTACAATCGCCGTTATCCTCTTCCGCGCACTTCACGCACAGGGGAAACATGAGCTTGTCGTCGATAACGACAGGTAAGATTGGCATCCATAAATTGCGTGGGGGGAGTACGTCTACGAAAGAGAGCCCAAAGTAACGATCATTCAAATTTCTTGAAAATTCATTGATGGAGGGCAGGTTAGGTCCCACCAGTTTCTCAGGAGCGCCCACGGGGTACGGATTGTTCTTCATCACGTATGGGTATAAAGAACAGAAATCGTAGTAATGGAGCTTCACGCCCTCCGTAGGTGGAAAGTATAGTCTGAATGGATTTGTACGTCCTCCAAACAAGCTATCACCACATTTGAGAGGATCCAGCACCATTGAACGCTTGATCGTGTTTATTTCCTCACGGTACACCTCGTCTGTCTCCATCCGTGCATCATATTCATGCTCCCACAAGACTTTGTGAGTGAACTGTGATCCTATAAGTTGATCGCGGGTGCGGGTCCATGCAAGACAGTCGGCAGGAGATTACCGTGGATATCTCCGGCGATTCCGCACTCAGGACGGGGGCATCCATGCCACCAGCAACCGTTAAAGGAGTACACAGTCTTCACACCAGTGACACGGTTTTCACTTAACCCATCAACCCAAAAAACACGTCCATTAATCTTAATGGGTACTTCACCCGTGTTGCGGGCTTTATGTATACACCTGTCTGTTGCTGTAGGTGTATGAGCCAGTAAATAGCCTTGTGTCCGTAACTGCGGGGGTTGTTTCGGTGAATAATGGCTAAGGTGTCTTTAGGCATGAAGTTATTCTTGAACACCGTAAAACATAATGATGCGATGGTGGTTGCGACTTGCAGTGGATCGCATTTGAAACGGGCTATGTACATCCTTCTAAAGGCCTGGAAACATACTCTAAGCACGCGCACATCATTCACGCAATAACGCTCACATTCATCAGCTATATTATAAGGGTTACTTTCATTAAAACTGTTGTAGTATCGATCAAAGTCTTCACGTTCATCCATACAGTCAAAATAATGTTTGGGCGGTGGTGGGCCTACGTAGTTTAAAGTCTCGCTGGTGAGGAAAGTGTAAGGGAAGTATCCTTTGGAAACTTCAGCTGCTACTCCCATCACCTTGGGTAGCTTTGCTAATTTACAAGGTGTGAATAATAAAGTATCTTTAAATTGTACATTGCCTCTTATCTGCATCTGTATTAATTTGTTGCCTCTTTTCAATGGATCACCTGTAAATATCTCAGAGGATTCGTGTTCAAGCAACTCCTTATAAAGGAACTGCGTGTCAAACTTTGCCCCGTTATGGGCGAGAATATACACAGTCATTTTTTTGAACTTGTCGGCTAACTTGACAATATAGGACACAAATAGTTTCACAGGACTATCGCGGACATTCGTTTTAAAAACGTTTGTCCGTTTACCGCATTTGGGGCACTCGTCACATTCGATACCCATACACTCATCACAGATGGTCTGGCTCACAAGTAAATGTGGAATTACCTCTTTGGTTTCAGCGTTCGTATATGTATCCTCAGCAGAACGGGGGGCAACTGTGAAGGATGAATTAGGGGTATATTAGCGGAAGGTGCTGATGGGGGGCCTGTTGCGTAGGAGGTTGATGGTTGGGGATCTATTATTGTAGACTTAACAGAACGGGGGGCAACTGTGGCGGATGAATAAGGGAATATATTAGCGGGAGGTGCTGCTGGGGGGCTTGTTGCGTAAGAGGTTGAGGGTTGGGGATCTATTACTGGTGCAACAGGCGCGTATTTCGGTCGCTGTATACCTGACGTGGGGTTCTCACACCTCCGCTTTGGACGTGCTACCGGTATCGCTGGTGAGGATTCGTTGGCAGGGGAGGATATCACAACTACACTGTTGTCGAGGTCATCCATAATGTCAATGATGGAATGCTCTACCTCATCGTCATTCACGGTTCTGTGGGAGAAGAAAGCAAAATATAAGGAACAGCACTCAAAATTTGTAATATTTTGTAAATGACACACTTAGGAGTGTGACGTGTTAGAAATGGACTCTGTGGAAAAATTCAGATTCACGAGTCCATCCACATGTATTATATCTGGACCTACAGGATGTGGTAAAACTGTGTTTATGCTTAAAATCATTAAAGAAAAGGGAGAGATGTTCTCGAAATTTGTGCATAAAGTTATATGGTGCTATTCGACGTATCAATCAGTGTTCAACGAGTATCAAGATGATATTTTGTTCTACAAAGGCGTATATGACGTTAATTCGTTAAAGGGAAATGAACATACAATCATTGTAATTGACGATCTCATGTTGGAGATGGATAAAACGTTTGCCGAGACATTTACAGTATTCTCCCACCATCTCAACATAAGCGTGTTCTTCATCAATCAGAATCTATTTTTCAAAAATAGATACATGCGCGATGTGTCGTTAAATACGCAATATCTAGTCTTATTCGCGCAACGTAGAGATGTACCACAAATTGGGGTATTAGCCAATCAAATGTTCCCGAATCAGCGTAAAGAGTTTTTGGAAGTTTATAAAGAAGCTACAAGCACGCGTTACGGATATTTGCTTTGCGACCTTCATCCGCGAAACACGTTTAGAGTACTTCTACGAACGAATATATTTCCAAACGAGCCTGAAACGGTGTATATTCCAGAATGACAAAGAGACTAAAGAAATATCGTGAATTAATAAAAATCTATCATCGACTGCCCCGGGCAATGCAGCAGATGTTTATTAAAAATATCGACGCCGACTTTTTAAAATGCATCTGTGAAATCTGTCTTAACGTTATAAATTGCAATGTATCAATGAAAACCCCTCAGAAGGCTCACCTACGCCGCTACAATAACATAGTACGTGCACTCGCTCGTAAAAGTCAAACTGTAGCGAAGAAAAAACGAATTATTGTACAAACAGGAGGGTCATTTCTCCCCATCTTATTTTCAGTTTTGGGTCCTTTACTGACTAGATTAATATAATGAAGAAAGTGGTAGTGATTCCCCACGAGGTGTACGCTTCACTGCAAAGGAATCCAGACACGGATCTAGATCCCCGTAAAAGCAGACTTAAAAGAATGGAAAGCGAATTGCTAGCCCTATTAAACAGTGAAAAAACACCTGATGAGAAAAGAATCTTATACCAAGAAGCTCTGCAGAAATTTCTTCACGAGTACGAAAATATAAGAGCCCTACAGAGATTCCTGTGGTTATTAGGCACAGCACGGGGGACGAGGACATGGCGACATAGGGTCTGAGCCCGACGATACAACTGACCAACCAAAAAGATTAGCCACACAACATATCGAACATGTATTAAAAAGCACCCTCCCACATACATTGATGAGTAAAGGCATAAGTCTTTATAATCTATTGAATGAGGATCCAGCCATACAATGGACCGATACAGGCGAGATCATTGTGGAAGGATCAAAGGTACAGGGATCGAATATCGTAGACATTGTCCATGATCTGGTGAGAAAGTGGGATAGGCCATCACCATCAGGATGGAAGCATATTAAAGCAAGACTACAACAAATAAATGTCCCTAAAACGTTGATAGGAAATCTGAACAGGTTAAAAGACTTGGAACATGCAACGCGTGTGACACAATTGAAGGCGCCGTCACCCCCGGCGGTAACACCTTTGAAGAGGAGCAAGAAGAGGTTAAACCAACCCTACCCACGTGTCTCTAAAATACGCAAATGGCTAACGTATTAACTAAACCCTATTATGACATTTATAACCCATCCTCTTACGGCGGCGTAGATAGACTGTACAGAAGTGCTTACGGAGTAGGAAAAAAAGATGTTGAAAGATTTTTGAGGGAGCAGGACGCTTATACGCTTCATAAGCCTGTGAGAAAAAGGTTTAAAACAGCCAAGACAGCGGCTTCCTCGATTGATTCTATTTGGCAAGCAGATTTAACAGACATGCAAAGACATTCTGTGTATAACGATGGTTACCGCTACATTCTATTCATAATAGACGTATTCTCTAGATATCTGTGGCTAGTTCCTCTGAAAAATAAATCACTTGAAACAGTTGCTAAAGCCACCAAAACGCAAATGTTAAAAGAAAACAGGGTTCCTGGCTATTTTTGTACGGATATGGGGAAGGAATTTATAGGCCATGTCAGAACATGTTGACAGAGTTTAATATCAGCTATTACACAACCAATTCTATACATAAGGCTTCTTTAGCTGAAAGAGTTCAGCGCACCATAAAGGAACGCATGCACCGTTATTTTACACATAAAAACACATACAGATTTCTAGATATTCTGGAATCATTGGCATCATCCTACAACCGCTCACACCATCGCACGATTGGGACAACACCTAACGAAGTTTTAGAAAGAGGTAAGCTCCCGAGAAGAGATAGATCACCACCACCACCCCACTCTGCGCGCTTCAAAATCAATGATTATGTAAGGCTGTCGCGTTCGGGGAATAAATTCGCAAAGGGTTTTGAGCAAGGATGGACACGCGAGATTTTTAAAGTTAGGGCTATGAGACCTAAAGGTGAGATAATGATGTATTACATGAAGATTTGAATGGGGAAGAAATCTCAGGAGGCTTTTACCGCGAGGAATTGCAGAAAGTTGCGTTTAATTTAGGAAAAAATGTGTTTAAAATTGAGAAAATTTTAGGAAGCAAAGGTTCAGGAAAGAGAAAAATGTACCTGGTGAAATGGCTAGGGTACCCAGAAAGCACAACACCTATATAAAAGCTGATGCAATAATGAAGCTTAAATAGTATGCAACATGGCTCCTAACCATTTCTACGTCACACTCCCGTCCTCCTCGTCCCTGTCTGTACACCCTAACAACACACTAGCCAACTTTGTAACAGAGCTCCACAAGCACATTGAATTGGGTCGTGATTCGTATGAGGTGGGGATATGCGAAATTCAGCTGGACACCATCTTTTTAAATATTGAACATAAAGAAACCGTTTTTACGATTCTTAGAGACATTGACGAGTGTGAAAAAGCTGGGGTAGCTATGGATGAAACTATGCTTATCGCGCGGACTAAGGTTGCACGGTATTACAGTACAGAAGTAAGACTAGGACCGGGTCAATATGGTTCGGCCGAGGATGTTGTGAGAGGCTTAAACGTAAGTTTAAGAAACTCAAACCTTACGAATGATTTAGTATACGAAATCGTAAACAACCCTGCACATACATTAATCCTAAAATCAAAGACTAACAGATGTATTAAAGACCATAGAAA
Organism: Bathynomus jamesi; assembly: GCA_023014485.1. Classification (NCBI taxonomy): domain Eukaryota; kingdom Metazoa; phylum Arthropoda; class Malacostraca; order Isopoda; family Cirolanidae; genus Bathynomus; species Bathynomus jamesi. Next base: position 240,870 of record JAJOZX010006125.1, read on the forward strand.
GTTCCAAATTCTAACGAATGGCCGATATAGCGCAGTCTTCCAAAGAGACACATTTCACGAGACACAGCATGACTTGTCCAGATTAATGTATCAATTGAAGATGGAGAAATTGGCTGAAAGGTCCCCAGACATGTGCTATATTTACAGTAATATAGTGGAGCACCAGTTTGTTGGGGATACCCAGGCACGCCTGCTGCGCATTGCTCACATCCCCAACCATAGAGGAAGGAGTTTGAGTATTACATATGACAGACCCCATTATGTGAATGTCGCAACTAATTTAATAACCAATATCTCATATATATATAAGAACGATTGAGGGTGAAAACTTCCCATTCGGTAACGGGAGCTTAACAGTGAAGCTACACTTTCGACGCACTGAGTTATAATGGATAGAAAGCCTTTCACCGTCTATCGAGGGGTGAGATACCAGCGCGGTAGTGGACTTGGATCCATTTTTTCATCCATACTACGTACGGCTGTTCCTTTGCTGAAGAGGGGGGCCAGATACCTCGGAAGGAAAGCGCTACAATCAGGTATTAACACTGCAGAAGACATATTGGCCGGGGCTAAACCTAAAGAAGCTCTAAAAAAACATTTAAAGCGTACACGGGACGAAATCATCAAAGATGCAAAGAGAAAAATGCGTGGTGGCGGGAAGAAGAAGAGAGCTGCCCGGAAGAAGAAGGGGTCACGTGGTATTAAACGTAAAAGGCCATCAAAAAAGAAGTGCTCTAAGCGAATGAAACCTATGGTTGACCACTTTTTTGACTGATATAAGCTAAGGACATTGATCTCATGAATCATAGTTTGTTTACCACTTGTCGAGAGAGGAGCCACTATTTCGCCATGGCACGCTTCATCCACCCATGTAGTTCACAATGCTGTAAATCGGAGCTGTCCCTTTTTGAGCTGCCTCCAACCCAAGTTTCTATTGAGCACAGTGACTTTATTACAATTAACCCTTTAAACACAATTAGTTTTTTGATCCAAGCTGTGTGCACATGTACGCTAAGCTACGTATAGCCCATTCTGATGGAACGGTCTGCGATGACAAACATGCTGTATACCCTGAAACAAATTTTCTGCACTCCATATTCAACCAGTGTGACGTATGTTTAAATCAGACCAACATATCGGCAGGCACGGGGTACTATCATCTACGAGCCTATCTGGAAAATGTCCTCAACTTTTCCAAAGAAGCGAAGGCTACCTTTTTAAGTGCCGAGGGATAATATCAAACTAAAGATGAAAGTAGTATAAAGGACAAATTTAAAAATTCTAAAAAGAAAATATACGAGTGTTTTGGACGGTTGCACACAGATTTCACTTTCCAGGAGAAGTTGCTTGTCAACGGGGTGGATATGAAAATAAAGCTCACCCGCACGAGTCCTGAGATCTGCTTAAATCTGGATGCTGATCAAGAGGAGGGTGCAAAGCCCGTTGTGGTTCACATTATGGACACATACCTCCGCGTACGGCGAGTGAAATTAAGTTCACCAAAACAACTAGAAATTGAGAAAATTTACTAAACGCTTCAGTGAAATATCCTATTAACAGAGTACAAATCAAACTATATACGGTTCCTGCAGGGTTGGCATCGAAGCAGATAGAAAACATTGCCCTGGGAAATCTTCCTAAAAGGATATTAATCGGTATGCAGGACCATGCTTCGGTGAATGGAAAATATAAAAAGAGTGCCTTTAAATTCGAGAATTTCGGACTTAAAAATATAACTCTATACATTAATGGCACTGCTTTGGGTGGAACAATGGGTACGGACTATTCATCAGACGCTGTGTTACCTCTTTGTGCCAGAGCCTATAGTAATCTGACCCATATTGCAGGTGATTGTGATGAGCTTGGTAATGGGGTAACGCAGGAAGAATTCATTGATCAATTTAACCTTTATCCGTTTGACATTACACCTGACTTATCTGCTAGCGTAAATACCCATTTAACCCCACAGCAGAGCGGAAACATCTCAGTGCGGCTGGAATTCGCCAAGCCTATAGACGCTCCTATTAGTGTACTAGTATATCTCGAATCGCAAGCCCTAATAGAAGTAGATAGATTTAGGAGCGTTATCACTGACTTTTAAAATGGATGCTAATACACTTCAGAAAGTAATGGAACGAGTCACACGTTCCAAATTTATCGGTGTGTTTGCGAAGAATGAAACATTGAGTTTGCCAAGTACGCGAGAATGCGGTAGTCTTATTGTGAACACAGATGTCATCGGTAATGAAGGGATTCACTGGATCGCTGTCTATTTTAAAAATAGACAGCGCCTGTACTATTTTGATTCACTCGGTACTCAACCCTGGAGTGACCCTATTATTGTAAAATTTCTCGCTCAGTTACATATTCCCGAAGTTGTATGGAACCCATTTCGTATACAAGGATATTTAGTAATGTTTGCGGAATGTACTGCGTCTCATTTCTCACGCATATGTCATGTGATAAAGAATTTATAAATTTTTTAAATTTATTTGACCCGTGTCACACTCGCCGAAACGATGAAATGGTATGCAGACAGATAAAAATCCGTTTTCCAATTGTACGTACTCGTAAGAGGAATAACATTGATTGCCATAAAAAATTTCGATTTTAGCATAATGGCGATAAGAGGTAAATCCAAATAACATTGATTGCCATAAAAAAAAATTCGATTTTTGGTGAGTATCTAAATGAAGTATTTGACGAGATACTACAACCCTCCATATATATATATATATATAAAATCGAATTATAGACACTTACATTTCTATGGTAGTCCCTTCCGTCGGATTGTAAGGAGCGTCACTGCAAATATCTTCAACGGTTTGCGTTTGAAATAATTCATCACGGTCAATTGCGTTAAAAAGATTAATTGCAGTTACTGCTGCAGTGTCACTTTCTTCATACAAATCCGGGGAGACGTACAGGTCCATGGTGGAGGATGTGTGACATTGCTGACTCATCAGTATATCCTCCGTATTCATGACACGAGATTCTTCAAAAGATTGTATAACACGTGTCAAATCCTCATCGGACCTTAAAGGAATAATGTTCATTCTTTTAAAACATATACAGAGTATACAGACAGATCCCCATTATGTGAAGATATCTTTGGTTCATTTAAGAGGAATAACATTGATTGCCATAAAAAATTTCGATTTTAGGATAATGGCGATAAGAGGTAAAACCAAATAACAATGATTGCCATAAAAATTTCGATTTTTTGGCGAGTATCTAAATGAAGTATTTGACGAGATACTACAACCCTCCATATATATATATATATATATATATATTATATATATATATATATATATAATATATATAAAATCGAATTATAGACACTTACATTTCTATGGTAGTCCCTTGCGTCGGATTGTAAGGAGCGTCACTGCAAATATCTTCAACGGTTTGCGTTGGAAATAATTCATCACGGTCAATCGCGTTAAAAAGATTAATTGCAGTTAATGCTGCAGTGTCACTTTCTTCATGCAAATCCGGGGAGACGTACAGGTCCATGGTGGAGGGAATGATTATTCACTGACGCGAAAATAGCTACTGTTACTCCAAACTGAAAAATATCCCCTTTTATATGCACAATCGCCAAGCTCCGCCCCAAAAGACCAGATGTTCGTAGTGATTGGCTGCCGGTGTAGCTGGGTGGAGCTATGATGTGTACCAATCCGCTATAACGGGTCCGGACGAGTAATGGCATCTTTATATTTTCACCAATAGAGTTAATGCTCGTATTACTCCTTTGAAAATTATTTGGTGATTCTTATAGAACTTTTGATACTGATTCCAAATATGGTTTCAGAATCTTTCTATCACCCATAGTTTTCGAGAAAATAATATTCCCATTTTTCCCAAAATATTATCAAGTACTTTGAAGTGTCGCATCGAGGCCTAGTATGAATTGTCTAAATTTTCACTTCTAACACTAAATATTAAAAATCAAAGATTTAAGCAGTTAAGACGTAGTTAACTAAAAATTAAGGTAAATATTTTTTCACATTATATTTGGCGCATCCGAATTAAACCTAAAAATGGCCCGCATCGGTTGGCCACCACTGGATTCCTTTATTTGAACAAAACTCTCTCTCTCTCTCTCTTTCTTCCATATATATATATATATATATATATTATATATATATATATTATATATATAAATTATTAGTACTTTCAGGTATGCATACCTTATTTCTTTCGCTGATTATTATCGTTGCCGGACGATTGTTCGAACACAATTGTTCGAACACAATTGTTCGAAAACCTAGTTCGAAAAACAGTTGTTCGAAGCAACAATTATTCGAAGTTATAATTGTTCGACCACAATTGTTTGAACACAATTGTTCGAAAACCATAGTTCGAAAAACAAAAAGTATTAAAAAAACATTAAAAGTTAAAAATCTTTATTCATACGTTATTCAAAGTTAAAAATCTTTATTAATAAAACAGGATAGAAGCATATGAAAGTCAAGGTAAACTATAGTTGCAAATTATGGTTAGGTTAGGTTAGGTTAGGTCTCTTACATATAAAAACCCATTCACTAAGAGCATTGGCTTTCCTTTCTCACTAGAAACAAACTCTGCCATTTTAAGGGTGGTTTAACTGCAGCACTATAAATGTTATAGTTTAAATGAGAGGCTAACCTTCTTATTTACGTCTTCGTATTTGCGTCTTGGCAACTAAGATTTTATTTAGTTGGTTGTTCATTCGAACAATTATAACGTCGAATAATTGTTGCTTCGAACAACTGTTTTTCGAACTATGGTTTTCGAACAATTGTGCTCGAACAATTGTGTTCGAACAATCGTCCGTAATTCCATTATTATTTATTATAATTGTGGGTATAGTTAACCTGGAAAAAAGAAAGTAAATTTAAATTAGTACACTTAATTTTAAATAATATTTTGGGAAAACTGAGTAAATGGAAATATTATTTTCTCGAAAACTATGGGTGATAGAAAAATTCTAGGTTACGTGAATGGAATTTGCTGGCAAAAGCTACAAGCATATTCCTTTATTTGAACAAAACTCTTTCTCTCTCTCTCTCTCTCTCTCTCTCTCTCTATATATATATATATATATTATATATATAATTGTGGGTATATCTAAGAAATGGAGTCAAGAGAGGATTTGTTCAAGCTGTCTGAGAGAAAGGTAAAATTATGGTCAGAAAAAAATCGCCTCGGTGAATCGATTTGACCCAGATTGTCGGTATCCCTTTCCTCGTGTGCGGGTGGTGTGTGTGTGTGTGTTGTATAGATTTGAGAATACGATCGTGTGTTTTGTTTTTAATTCGGTGGAACGAGATACTACAGCCCTCCATATATATAAAATCGAATTATAGACACTTACAGAAATCCTTTCCTCGTGAAAGGAAAAACAACGCTTAATGATCAAGCCTATTCCTTTATTTGAACAAACTCTCTCTCTCTCTCTCTCTCTCTCTATATATATATAATATATATATATATATATATATATTTGGGGGTATATCTAAGAAATGGAGTCAAGAGAGGATTTGTTCAAGCTAACTGGAGGAAAGGTAAAATTATGGTCAGAAAAAAATCGCCTCTGGCAATAGGTGAATCGATTTGACCCAGATTGTCGGTATCCCTTTACTCGTGTGTGTGTGTGTGTGTGTGCGTGTGTGCGTGTGTGCGTGTGTGTGTATAGATTTGAGAATACGATCGTGTGTTTTGGTTAATTTCAACTTTCTGCGTTTCTTTAGATTTCGTTTTTTTTCAATTTTCTTCGCAAGGTTTCTTTACCTTTCGTTTTTTTTTCAATTTTCTTCGTTTCTTCTCCTTTCGTTTTTCGGTATTTAAGTAGGAATTAAGTGATTTATTGGAGCGTGTGTTTAAATGAATCTTCCAATTGATTAACTATATAAATATATTGCGGTATTTTATATGGTTGAATCTTCCAATTGATTAACTATATAAATATATTGTGGTATTTTATATGGTTTTTGCTATCTGGCAACTGAATACATGGCGCTATCTGGCAACTCAGCCAGAATAGAGGTTTATAAAAGACCGAGAAGCTGATGACGGAGTCATTACAAGCTCGGCTCCCAGCCGAGCAAGGACCTCTGGTCCTTCTCTTTCTGGCCCTTTGGGAAAACCCCTTAGAGGCCTCTTAGGTTAGGTAAACGAAAATAGCTTGGGGGAGAACTCCGCCTCCAAGTTGCATGCCTTGCAATCAAAGGCAACTACTCTCTCTCTCTCTCTCCTTCAGGTGTACCCCTCCCCCCTTGGCTCAGCCAACTGGCTGATTAGGAGCCTATAAAACAACGCCTACTCGACTGAAGTCTTAATATGCACTTGGCTCCTGCCAGGTGAACACCTCTCCTCCTTTCTCTCCTTTCTGGCCCTTTGGGGGAATAGCTTGGGGGAGAACTCCGCCTCCAAGTTGCATGCCCTTGCAACCCCGGTTGGCAACAAAGGGCCTTTTGGGGGGGGGGGGGGGTATTTATTATTTATTTATTTTTATATTAATTTTGTTTGCAACACCCCCCTTTGCAACATTACGTAATCACTTGCAACATTCTTGCACTCTCCCCTTTTGCGGCTATACTACTGAAGCAATAAAGGAAAATCCAAAATACTTCTAAGCTATGCGAAAAGAAAAAGAAAAACGCGCGCCGCTATTGGGCCTTTAAGGAAGAGCAATAATGAACTAACGACCCAAAAGAAATATCTGAAACATTGAGATCCAAGTATGAATCAGTTTTTAGTACCCCAAAAAGTGACACAGCGATTATCTGACAAAGATGCATTCTTTGAAGAGAAATTACAAGGAGAGTGTATAAAAGACTTAGATTTTACCCCAGAAGATGTAGCGAGAGCTATAGGACAAATGAAGCCACATTCAGCTGCAGGTCCGGACAATTGGAACGCATTATTGATTAAAAACTGTAAAAATGAAATAGCTACACCTTTATACCGGATATGGAGAAGATCTCTAGACACTGGGGAAATACCGGTTACTGACGTTAATGCTAAGCCCTTTCAGGCGTTCGATGAAAGCTTCACTTATCGCTTCGCCCGTGGTATCCGTCAGTGTTTGAAAGCCAATAAAATCTTCTTTTACTTCGCCCGATGTGCTGTCAATATAGCGGATGACGAGGGTCAAAAATTCTTTGGCGAAAGACGACGTTTCATCAGCAGTAAGCGAAAACATGCCGGATTCATTGATTTTTTAGCTAATTTGGTACAAAACAGAATCCGAATAACAAGATAGCAACGTGTTTTATATTCCTGGGCTCAAATATGTAGCGTTCCCAGGTGCGTTTAGCAGTAGCTTCACACTTTCGTCACCAGACTGAGCCAATAAACGCAGGATTCCACGAAAAACGCCATTATCATCAGGTTCTTCCAAAGTCAAACGGCCATGGTCATTATCTCCACGCAATGGTAGCTCATTGCGGGCTATGAACAGGAGAACCTTGAAACATAAACGTGTTTAGTTTTTTTTGTTATCATTTGTAATATGTTATTCGTCATTCGTAAGCACCCAAATGACGGTGGGGGAAAAAAGTTGCAAATAAAAAAAAATTGTTAGGTGATTTTTTTTTAATGTGAATCATTATGTGAATTATTTTTATGTGAATGCGTATTAGGGCGGATCGAAAATGAGGTTTTTAAACTTTTTTTCGAAATTCAAATATGGCTAGTGCGGACAATATGTGGGTGCTATAGATAATGACTGTGCATAAATATTAGTCCTGCGAAATTATATCTTCAGGTGCCACAAAGCCGTCGAAAAAAGTGAAATATAATGATTTTCTTATATTCTGCATTAGTACAATAACTGAAACTTACTTGTTATTATTATATATTAAGTGTTCCAATTACCAAAATAGTTACTGAATTACGCAGCTCTTAGTTTATTTAGATCAATGTTCTTTTGATTAATGATCTAAATAATCCAGAACTCACCACGAGGAGGTGGCTGCGTGTCGAGCTCCACCCATGCCCTCCCAACCACCCATCCTTGCGCATGTTTTTTTCTATTAACGTTTTATTTAAACTTTATATTCAGCTTTACTTTCGAATGATGGCATTTTTTTACGTGACTGAAGTGTTGATCTTATGAAGCCATCTCGCGCGTTCAATCCAAATACTTTTGATGATGCTTCAGTCACTAATTTTACCATTCTTTCTATTACTTGTGTATGACAAGGGAATTTCTCGAATGGAGGGGTACTCTTGTTTTCTATGAATTCTTCAATCTCATTTTCTGTCAGGTGTCTTGTCACAGGTGGTTCAGTGACAATGCATTTTTGCCAATTAATTAAATCAGTATAATCAGTAGCTTCAAATTGAATAACAGGTACTGTGAAACGCCTCACAACTTTTTCCTTGTTTGTTTGCCTTGCTTTCTTTATTCGCCTCCACGCTAATTCTCTTATGGCGCTGCGGTCATCATGAATCATTGATGCTAGAATATTTTCTGGATTTGCAAAAAATGCATTTCTTTGTATGACAGGGTTTACAATATCCTTTACTTCGTCATTCAGTGTTCTTGTTAGTTCAATAGTTTTAAAAACATGTTTTGAGCCATTGACAAAAGACGTACTTTGCTTAATAGAAAACCACATTGGGATGTAGACCTTCATTATAAAAGAAGCAATGTTCATGAGGTTCTCAGATGGACTTACAGTTGAAACGTATAGACGAAGCAAACGATTTGCTGTAGTCAGCCATCGTGAATGTGCCATTTTGCCTGGACTACGATGAGCAAGATCTGGAGAGCAATATCCCTTTGTTATGGCCTGATGAATATCAATTAGATATTTTTGGTCGGTGCTAAGATCTTCACAGTCTACAGTTGGTTCCTCAGCATCAATCCTTTCAAACTCGACAATAGGAAGACTCTCACAGTTCTCTAATTCCCTGCCAATAGGACCGGTGAATCCGCGGGGGCCAGATGTTTTTCCATCCAGCTTTGCAACTAAATGGCGTAATGGCAATTCATTGGCATGGAGCTGGCACACTAAATGTTGAACTGGCTTCTTCAGCTTCAATTCTATAAGCCTTATAACGCCTCCCTTTTCTCCAGTGTTGACTGCTGCACCATCGCATCCAATGGCAACAAGGTTTTCCAGGTTCATGTCATTATTTCCAATATACTCAAACATTCCTTTACATATTTCTTCAGCTGATCCAGAATTCACAGAATAATGGCCCAAATAATCTGAACCAGGTTCTCTCACTAAAGTGATATGTTCTTCTGTTACCTTCTTCTGATATACTTTGGACTCTTTTTTTTCTTGGAAGAGTGTAGAATCTTTTCGACCATCAAAATAGATTCCTCTGATTGGGACCTGATTTTGATCTTTCATAATTTCTGATCTCTTCTTTTGTCTTTCTCTTCTGATTTTACTCCTATCCACTACTTCAGATGTATTGTCAATAGAAACTTCTCCAATATCTTGCAATACTGCACTAACAATGAATGCTGCAGCTCGATCTGAAACTGCAGTCCTGTCACAAGCAGTAGCCACTGAAGGTAGATTTGTAGTTTTCCTTTTCTTGAATAATTGTTCTTCAGGTTGTTCGAGCTTTCTCTTCGAGCTAACTGGCTCTGGAAATGTATCGTCTGATATTTCACCAGATTCACTTTCACTATTTGATGTCGATGATGATAATTCAACATTTGTATCCTGCAATTTCTCCTGTGAAGATTCTTTGGTGAGCCTCACAGCTTCTTTTTGCTTTCTTAGCAACGTAGATGCTTTTTTCTTTGAGAGTGTAATATCTACTCTATCAATAAACAGTTTTCTTTCACTCCTTTGATCTAAGAGGAACGTCACTTCTTCCTTTGGAACCGTTTTTTCTTTGGGACAAGAACATTGTGTTAGTACTTTGCACTTGCACGCTGCAATGTCAAAAAGTTTCGTGTGTGCTTCTTTTTTGAACATATCAATCTTTGCTTTGTAAGCTTCAGAATTTTTTCTGCTTTGGTATGGCTTCATAATGACACGATACTTTTCGTGGTAGCTTCTGAACATTGTTTCAATTCGCCTGTCTGACAGAATTGGGACGGAAGCACTTTCCCAAATTGTTTTCAATTTATCAACAACTTGTTCTAATATTTGAGATATTGAAGGATCTTTATTAGTATTCTGTTTCAAATCGTTTCTTACAAACAAGTAATATTTAAAAACTCCTTCGTATGTAGGAAGATTCCTGTGCCACAAATCTTCCCCCATACCAAACATGGGGCACTCAGTTGAGGCCCTGGTTGATTTTGCACAAACTCGAGACATTTTGAAAGTATACAAATCTGAAAAAGAAAGAGCTAATATCAATTATACGTTAATTTCAGTTAATAGTACATGGCAAACTTAGGGCAACACAATACAGAAATGCAAAATATATAAGAAATATAGTTTAGACTATCTGAGTAACGCCAACAACAGAACACCCACCTGTTACGAGAGCGACAGCTACACTGAACCGAGGTACTCACGTGACAGCTGAGTGAGCAGACTATAGAAAACTGTTTTTAGAGAATAGAAACTTTTTTTAAAGGTTGACTGAGCTATTTTTATACAAGTGTGAATAAATTCTTGTCTATTGTGCATCGTGGACTCTTCTGTAATTATTGGTTAAAATCTGCTTTTTTCAATTTTTTTCAATATTGAAGGTCATTGTGGCACCTGAAGATATTAATGTTATGATTTTAAATTTATACCAGCTTATTTCCTCACTACTCCACACATTTTCCACACTAGCCAATTTGAAAATTCGAAAAATGAGTTTTTCACTCCGCCCTAATGCGTATGTCTATGCGAATTATTTTCATGTTGAAGATATTTTGATTCATGTATTATGCAATTCAAAAGATAAATATTATGCATTAATCACCTTTAGAATACAACGTAGCATTTCTCGGTTTTTGCGTACTATTTCTTTGTAACCTTGGTCGATTTCTTGAACAACTGAAGTGCCTTTCCTATTGTTCTGAATGAAATTTTCGGCGGCTTCCTCGCAAAACTTGTGATAACAAGTTGCTGTGTGGCTTTTCCAATCCTCCTAGTAAACGAAGAAAAAATTATTTTACAGAACAAACGTTTTGTAATGTAATACGATTCATTGGGAAGATAATTTTTTGGCATTTTTTACACAAAAAAAAAACTCACGGAGAAGTCTTTGAATCTTCGATATGGTTCATTAACGAATCGACCAACATTTTGATGTCGTCCTTTGCCAACATATTGCGAGTTGAATAAAACGCAGCATTTGCAATATAAACCATGTTCCACATGACTGAACGCTAAATTTTCGAATTTTTCCAACTACCAGAGTTGGATATTTCTTTTCTTATTGGTTTGCACAACAGGTATAAATTGGTAATTTGCCGGTGGTTTGAAATTATCGGTTAAGAATTTAAATCGTTCCCCATCGCTCGCTCAAACGCTGGTTGACAGCCAGAGAAATGTCGTACATTGATAGTGCGGGGGGTTTGATTTCCTGGGGTGAAGCTCGTGGTCGAGAATAAATTTCGGTTTCAGCAATTCCCGCCACCTGGATGTTTTCATTCTCAATGGGATTGCTCACTGGTAAATTTGTAATTTGTTCTGTAGTACCACATTCAGTTAGGACAATATTTTCACTTTGGGAACTTTGCCCTTCACTAGTATCAAGCACAAGCACAATCCACATAACCAACAATATGCCGGTCTGTGTTGACAGCCAGCGGCTATGCCGATAGCTATGCATTCCACCAACACACCACATATAAACTCACACAAACAACATCACTTTAGCTTTGCTAGACTCAAATACCCTTGTTTATATTAAATTTTTGCTGACTACGCTGCTCTTCTTTTGACGTTGAGCAGCGTCTTATACAAAATTATATTATCAAACAAAAAAGCAAAAAAATTAAAACCCTTCAAAAAAATATTTTTTCGCGAAATTTCGGGGGGGGGGGGGGGGGCCACTTGCCCATCTGGCCCCCCCCCTGGATACGGGCCTGTGTGTATATATATATATAAGAACTGAAATTTACTTCTCTGTGGTCTTAGTGCATGAGAAATTGTGAAGAACGTGTTTATTTTAAAATTTCACACTTTTCTTGTATTATTTCGGCAAACAAGTTTGTTTATGGGAACTTTTAGAGTAGGTGTGAGCAAATCTTGCCTTCAGCTAATAAAGGTGTAAAATGAGTGTCTGTAATTCTTTTTATAAAGCTATATTGATACAGATTTTTTATTTAAAGAACACCTAAATATTAAATCCTATACAAACGAAGTAGTCCATTGTTATTGTTTTGGTGCGGGTATACTTGGTATATGGTAATCCATCGTTGGAATACTTCTATGATCCATACCCGTCTGGCACACTTCAAGAATTATAAACAGTTATTAATTTCAGATGTTTATTCTGTAAACAACTCTGCATGGATGAAATAAATTTTTTTTTTAGGTATTTATACTTTGTTTCATGTGACTGTAGTTCATTGACCTTACAGTAAATGAAGTGAATATTATGTTTGTGGCAGACATGGGGTAATAGTAATAGGTAATAGTAATAGTCAGGGCCACCGAGAGGGCGGGGAAGCCGGGTTAAATCCCCGGGGCCCGGACCTCTAGGGGACCCGGAAAGAGGGGGGATAAAATCTGAAAATATTAATAAAGCAATTGATTAAATAACAGAGAGGAAATATAATTAATGAACATACATTTTATAGAGATTATCATATTGTGTGTTTTGAATAGTGACTTGGACATGTAATCAGTTTGCTTGTTATGTACACAAAAAAACATTCATATTAAAATATTGAGTAAACAGGGGGCCCATATACCAATCCTTCCCCGGAGCCCGGGGCAGCTCTCGCCGGCCCTGGTAATAGTAATAAACTATTACAGGATTTTTCAAGTAATAGTAATTTTGAAAAAACTATATAGGGCTATGGGTTGATTGCCTGTGCCCTCATCCGTTGGAAATTTCCAACAGACGTCAGTGGAGGGTTACCGACAAAAGCCCTATGCTTTTTCGTTAGAGAGTTATAAATATGTAGGTTGTTAAAGGACCGTTTTATATTTAAGTGATTACGGTAATTTTAGCGCCCGGATTGGCGAAACCTTATGTTAATGAAAACTGAAATTGCCTCACCTTATTTTTGCTGTGTCTTTGTTTGCTTCGATGTAGGGCGTTACGATCATTTTCGGTGTAGGGCCGCCACGATGGAGTTACGCGGCGAATTTACTTAAGGTAATTAATATAGGCAGTCACTATATAAACCCCTGAAGGAATAGGCCTATCCTTTTATAGTCTTAGGTTTTATATTATAAGGAATTCACTCAGAACTAGAGGGGGGACAAAGACATCCTCCCAGTTTAAAGCTTCGCTGTAACATAAACAGCCCTGAGAGCCGTTCCTTGGTTCTGGTGTATTATTTGCCGAACTAGCATGATTTTGTTGTATCTACTACCTTTTGGTAGACTAAATAATAAATTGGGTTTTCTTGTTGCTATGTGGGGCCGATTCATACGTACAGGTTCTTTGTACGTATGGCAATTCAATTATTTCATTCCCAATAGGCTATGTCGCCAATCCCGAGGCAATTTTGTATAGATATTTAATTCAATTAATTAATAATTTATATTTAATTATGAAATAAATGTACCACATATGATACCATGTTGTGAGCGCGTATAGTTTTTCCATATACTGGGGGGGCCGGAGAAAAATTTGTATGTTATAGATCAAAATTTTTTGACAAACTGTGTAAAACATGTAAAAATGGATCAAAAGAATGAAGTAGAAATTTAGGAAGAGAGAGGTTTACTCAAGACCTATTCAAATATGAAAGTTCAAGAGGCCAACTTCTCAAGTTTAGTTAAAGTTATGTCAATCAGTTTGACTCCCTTTAGGTATAGGAAATTTATGGGATTAAAGTAAAGTTATTAAGCATTTTAACTTTGCTCAGTTTGTGTAAGTTTTATAAGTCACCAGTCTTAATTTTTTCTTGTAAAAGTTGTCTGGCTTTCAAAGCAGTCTTTCTTTGAGGCCTGTCTGGTTTAGTCTGAGTTACATCAGGCACATTGAGAGATTCCTCCCCAATAGTATCCTGATCCATCCTTTGGGGTAATGGTTCTAATTTAGCCCCACACTCCAAAGGATATAGTAATGTGATATCTCTGGTGGTTTCACCAGTTGCTGTTTTCAGTTTTACAACCCTGGTAACTTCGTCTTCACCAGTTTTGAGTTCCAAGACTTTTCCCATTGACCAATGTTGTCTTGGTGTCTTGTCATGTATCAACACAATGTCCCCAATTTTGACTGAATCATTCCAACTTTGTTTTGTTAATTGTTTATGTCTTTCTCTAAGACTTGTTAAGTATTCTTCTCTCCATTTTGTTATAAATTGAGTCTTGATTTGTGTCAAATGTTTGTATTTTGTGTTGAGTTCTTTGTGTCCTATTTCCCAATCTGGATCCCCTGTACTGTTATGTTCAGATTCTGGTAACATGTTTACTGTTTCTCCCTTAATTAGGTGGTTTGGTGTGAGAGGTTCTGGCTCATTAATACCATCTCTCCCACATAAGTTAATGGTCTGTTGTTGACAACATTTTCAATTTCTGACAGAATAGTCATGAGTTCAAAAAGTTGTAGATGTTTTGTCCCAATAGTCTTTTAAGGCAGTTCTTTACAGTTTGTATGTTTCTTTCCCAAATTGAACCATACCATGGTGTATTAACAGGAATGTACTTCCAGGTTATGTTGTGTTTGGTTAAATGAGTTTGTACTGTTTCATTGTCACAAATCTGATGAATAATTTTTTCACCAGATTTGAAGTATGTGGCATTGTCTGACATATAGTTTTGGGTACAGAATTGTGTGCACAAAATCGTCTGAAAGCAGCAATAAAAGCTTCTGCTGTCAGATCTTCTACTATGTCTAGACATATGGCACGTGTGGCAGCACAGGTGAAGAGTACAATGTACACTTTGTATTCCTTTGAATCCATTTTGTCTCCAAAACTCACATTTACCGCTCCAGTGTAGTCAAATACCCGTGGTTTCAAATGGCCGAGTAAATGTTACTCGTTCCACAGGTAGGTCTGGAGGGCTTGGGGTCTTAAAGGGTCGTGAATGGATACGTTTACAAGGAATGCATGTGTTTAAAATTTTCTTTGTTTCAGTTCTACCCTTTGGTAGCCAGTAAGTTTTTCTCAGCTCTGTCAGGGTTTGTGGGACTCCCATGTGGTGTTTTGTTGTGGGTATCCCTGATGATGAGTTTTTGTGAAGTGATTTCTCCTTGGAAGAAGAATTGGGTGCTTAGAGTTGTAAGTCAAAGTTGACTTGTTAAGCCTTCCTTTACACCTTATCAGACCCTCTGTATCCAGGTACAGATTTAGATCCATGACAAGTGAAGGAATACCTTTGTTTAATGTGCTACTGGACCTAAGATACTTCAACTTGTCAAATTCTGAAGCTTGTATCTGTTTGAGCCAGTATTTTGTTGCAGTTTCTGTTAAGTTAGAAAAGGCTTTCTGAGGACAGTGTTTGAGAAGGTAGCTATTGACAAACTTGCAGCAATAGACTGTAATTCTCAAGAGTTTGTTGAGGTCTGAATAAAGGTGATAGTCAAATATAGGTTTGTCCTCAGTGATCTTTTCAGTTGTTGTAGAGTTGAGTGTGAGGTTAACTACTTTGGCTGGCCAAAGATCCTCACATGTTAGCCATTCGGGCCCTTCATACCAGATTTTATTTGTTTTCAACAGCTTGTAAGAGAGCCCTCTTGTCAAAAAGTCTGCAGGATTCTCTTTTGTTTTTATGTACCTAAATTTGATACCAAGGTTTGTGTTTGCAGTTTTGATTTCTGTTAGTCTGTTTTTCACAAATATGTTTTTGCAAGAAGTTGTTCTGTGTTGGTCACCCATGTTAGACAAATTTGACTGTCTGTCCTTAAGTAAATGTTTGTTATGTCAACTTCTTTATACACTTGTGAAAGAAAGTTTGCTGTTTTAACTCCCAATGAGACAGCTAATAATTCAAGTTGTGGTACAGTTTTCTTTTGGTTTAAGGGTGCCACTTTTGCCTTTGAATAAACCAAGTTACTTTCATTTTCACTTGTTAAATAGGCACAACACCCATAAGCTTGTGTGCTGGCATCTGTAAAAATGTGTAGTGTTTGCGATTTCAATCTGTAGCCAGCACATCTTGGTACGTAGATGTCTTGAACTTTGTTCAAGTCTGTGGCTAATTTTTTCCAATGAAGTTGGTCTTCCACTGAAAGTGGTTCATCCCAATCAATTTTCTTTTTCCATAAGTCTTGCAAAAGGATTTTGGATCTTATGGTTGCTGGTAAATATAATCCAATGGGGTCGAAAATTTTGGATGATTCTGAAAGCACTTGTCTTTTTGTATCGGCATTTGGATTTAAGTTATAACTCTTTGTGCAAAGAGTGTCATCGTGTTCGGAATTCTGTTTTAAAAACCAAAGCATTCCAAGTGTTTTCGTGTAATTGTTTGGTTCAATGTTCCCATTGTTGTCTTTTGTTATTTGTTCATTTAATTTAGGAGAATTAGAAAGAGTTTGTACTGTATTCAAACCTCCTACCACTTCAGACTAGTCAATACCCGTAGTTTTAGTGGAGTAAATTTACTCCTCCACAGGTAGATCTGGAGGGCTTGGGGCTTTGAATCCTGTACTGTTTTTGTGTTGTTTGGCCTATGGCCAAGGAGGCCACAAGACCCTTTTGTTTGGTCTCTGGCCAAAGGAGGCCACAAGACCCTTGTTGTTTGGTCTCTGGCCAAGGGAGGCCACAAGACCTTGATGTTGTTGGCTATGGCCAAGGAGGCCACAGCCCTTGATGAATATGTTGGGCTATGGCCAAGTGAGCCATCAGCCCTTGATGAATATGTTGGGCTATGGCCAAGGTAGGCCATCAGCCCTTGATGAATTGTTGGGCTATGGCCAAGGTAGGCCAAGCCCTTTGATGAATTGTTGGGCTATGGCCAAGGTAGGCCATCAGCCCTTTGATGAATTTGTTGGGCTATGGCCAAGGTAGGCCATCAGCCCTTTTGTTGGGCTATGGCCAAGGTAGGCCATCAGCCCTTTGATGAATTTGTTGGGCTATGGCCAAGGGTAGGCCAAGCCCTTTGATGAATTTGTTGGGCTATGGCCAAGGGTAGGCCATCAGCCCTTTGATGAATTTGTTGGGCTATGGCCAAGGTAGGCCATCAGCCCTTTGATGAATTTGTTGGGCTATGGCCAAGGTAGGCCATCAGCCCTTTGATGAATTTGTTGGGCTATGGCCAAGGGTAGGCCATCAGCCCTTTGATGAATTTGTTGGGCTATGGCCAAGGTAGGCCATCAGCCCTTTGATGAATTTGTTGGGCTATGGCCAAGGGTAGGCCATCAGCCTTTGATGAATTTGTTGGGCTATGGCCAAGGTAGGCCATCAGCCCTTTGATGAATTTGTTGGGCTATGGCCAAGGTAGGCCAAGCCCTTTGATGATTTGTTGGGCTATGGCCAAGGGTAGGCCATCAGCCCTTTGATGAATTTGTTGGGCTATGGCCAAGGTAGGCCATCACCCTTTGATGAATTTGTTGGGCTATGGCCAAGGGTAGGCCATCAGCCCTTTGATGTTGTTGGGCTATGGCCAAGGTAGGCCATCAGCCCTTTGATGAATTTGTTGGGCTATGGCCAAGGGTAGGCCATCAGCCCTTTGATGAATTTGTTGGGCTATGGCCAAGGGTAGGCCATCAACCCTTTGATGAATTTGTTGGGCTATGGCCAAGGTAGGCCAAGCCCTTTGATGAATTTGTTGGGCTATGGCCAAGGTAGGCCATCAGCCCTTTGATGAATTTGTTGGGCTATGGCCAAGGTAGGCCATCAGCCCTTTGATGAATTTGTTGGGCTATGGCCAAGGGTAGGCCATCAGCCCTTTGATGAATTTGTTGGGCTATGGCCAAGGGTAGGCCATCAACCCTTTGATGAATTTGTTGGGCTATGGCCAAGGTAGGCCAAGCCCTTTGATGAATTTGTTGGGCTATGGCCAAGGGTAGGCCATCAGCCCTTTGATGAATTTGTTGGGCTATGGCCAAGGGTAGGCCATCAACCCTTTGATGAATTTTTTGGGCTATGGCCAAGGTAGGCCAAGGCCCTTTGGAGTAGAGTAGTTTGTTTGTACGTGTCACTGTCTAACCATATAATTTTTGGCACAAAATTATGTGCACAGAATCAGAGCGCAGCAATAAAAGCTTTTACTCTCCGATCCTTGGTTATGTTTAGACAGGTTGTTGTGTTTGAGACACATTGAAAGAGTAGTGTGTGTGTGTGTGTGTGTATGTGTGTGTGTGTCATTCCTCCGAATCCAGTTGGTCTTCAAAACTTGGATTCACCACTCCAATGAAATTAATTCCCGTAGTTATGAATGAGTAAATGTTGTATATCCTACAGGTAGGTCTGGAAGGTTTGGGGTTTTGAAGGAATCCAATCTGTTTGCAAGGAATGTACAGTATGTGTCTGTTAATGAAATCTGTTGTGTTTCTTCTTTTAAAAGAAGAATTGGATGTTTGAAGTCGTATGTATATATTTATATACTGTACCGTACGTATGTGTGTAAATGTGTATTTTGTTATAGGGTTTTATTTTTGGGTTTTGGATTAGGTTAATCTATTTGGCTGAGTAAAGATCCTCAAACGTTGCATTTGAGACCCTTATATCAAGCCTTGTCTGTTTTATGCCTATATGTCAAATAGGAATTGGAATAGGTTGGGCCTATATGGGTCAAATAGGAATTGGAATAGGTTGGGCCTATATTTTTTAGGACCTAAAATAAGTTATGCTTGTTAAATGAACAAGCCTTTGTTTTAGATTAGTGTAAAGGTAAAGGAATCGGTTCCCAGTTTTAGGCCACCATATGAAAAAACTATAGTGGGGTTATGGTTGAAATTAGGGTTAGGCCTACTGAGTTAAGCCTAGCCACTGCGTGTGTCAGTGTAAATTTTAGAGGGGTTAGTTCCCCATACAGGCCACCATTTGAAAAACTATATAGGGCTATGGGTTGATTGCCTGTGCCCTCATCCGTTGGAAATTTCCAACAGACGTCAGTGGAGGGTTACCGACAAAAGCCCTATGCTTTTTCGTTAGAGAGTTATAAATATGTAGGTTGTTAAAGGACCGTTTTATATTTAAGTGATTACGGTAATTTTAGCGCCCGGATTGGCGAAACCTTATGTTAATGAAAACTGAAATTGCCTCACCTTATTTTTGCTGTGTCTTTGTTTGCTTCGATGTAGGGCGTTACGATCATTTTCGGTGTAGGGCCGCCACGATGGAGTTACGTGGCGAATTTACTTAAGGTAATTAATATAGGCAGTCACTATATAAACCCCTGAAGGAATAGGCCTATCCTTTTATAGTCTTAGGTTTTATATTATATGGAATTCACTCAGAACTAGAGGGGGGACAAAGATATCCTCCCAGTTTAAAGCTTCGCTGTAACATAAACAGCCCTGAGAGCCGTTCCTTGGTTCTGGTGTATTATTTGCCGAACTAGCATGATTTTGTTGTGTCTACTACCTTTTGGTAGACTAAATAATAAATTGGGTTTTCTTGTTGCTATGTGGGGCCGATTCATACGTACAGGTTCTTTGTAGTATGGCAATTCAATTATTTCATTCCCAATAGGCTATGTCGCCAATCCCGAGGCAATTTTGTATAGATATTTAATTCAATTAATTAATAATTTATATTTAATTATGAAATAAATGTACCACATATGATACCATGTTGTGAGCGCGTATAGTTTTTCCATAGTAATAGATCATAATTTTCTGTCTGTAATAGTAATAGTAATAGAAGGCAAAGTAATAGATTACTTTTCTATTACAGTGGCACTTCATTAACGCTGGGTTGTCGAAAATTTTCTCATAGTTACTGCTGTCATTCAACCATTTTCTTTGACAAGGGAATAACAAAAACCAACCACATCATGCTTGTTTATTACACCAAAAACTAATATTGTGGCAAATTTTCCTTCAATAAAGTAAAATTATGAAGACGTACAGTCTCTGAAATTGTAATGATTTGGTTGAAACAAATATTTGTTAACACACTGCTTCTAATTGCATTTAAATAGATATTAGGATCCTTTTCAAATGAGTGAAGTACTCCACATACAAAAATAATAGTAATAGTAACAGATGAAAAATAAAGTAATAGTAATAGTAATAGAAGAAATCAAAAGTAACAGTAATAGTAATAGAAACCCAGTAATAGACCCCATGTCTGGTTCGCGCATATGCTTTCCACCGCATAAAATTTTATTAGCATACCAATGCAGGCAGAGGCGTCTGGTTTGCGCATATGCTTTCTGCCGTATAAAATTTTATTAGCATACCAATGCAGGCAGAGGCGGATTAACTGTACTTGGGGCCTGAGGCTAATTTTATTTTGGGGGCCCTTTTCTATAGATTTTTATTAACAATACATGTACATGTACAGTACATAGTACATTTACACGAATTATATATACGGTGCTTAGACTAATTGAGAAACAAACTTAAAAGAACCTTAACACAGTGTATTTTGCCGTTTGCTAAACAAAACAGTATTAAACAAACTTTACTTTCGGGCCTATAAAACATAAAATAAAACAGGGAATTTGTCAGTTTGTGTACTCTGTCATATTTAATCAAAGAAGTTTGCGAAATCTCGAATTATATCATCGAAACTCAGTTGAGTGGGGGGCCCCCCCCCTCAAGCATGAGGGCAATTGAGGCCTCAGCTTCAATTACCTCAATGATATAATCTGCCACTGATTATGCAGGGTGTTTTTAACAGCGCAATACATTAAACATTCGATATCTTTATACACAATTAACTTCAAGGTGAAATTTTCCATGCTTTAACTGAGCTCCAAAGATGCGTGAACTCTCGTTGAAACTTCAGATCGATGTGCAATATTATTTTAAGTTTTATACAAAGCAGAATAATATGGGGTCTTATTTCATGTCGAGGCTGATCGGTAACAATGTCTGTTTTCTCAGTAAATACTAAATTGAGCTCATTTGCTATATCCCTCATTCTAAATTCCTTCCTGCATGCCATTTGCTACCACTTGTATACGGACCTAGAGATACCCATAGGATCAACCAGACCTAACATTGATACTCTAAAACACTAATTTAAACTAACTTTACTTAACATGACCTAGCGTAACCTAAGCTATACTAACGTAACTAACCAAACATAACTTAATTTAACGCACAATGTACTTGTCGACAGAATGTCAAGTGAATCAGATGTCGTAAGTAGTATAGCCGCAAAAGGGGAGAGTGCAAGAATGTTGCAGGTTATTATGTAATGTTGCAAAGGGGGGTGGGGTGTTGCAAAGGGGTGGGGGTTGTTGCAAAGGGGGGTGGGGTTGTTGCGAAGGGGGGTGGGGGTTGCAAATAAAAAAGAAAAAAAAGAAACAAAAAAGAAAGAAAAAAAAGAGTACTGGCCTTTGTTGCCAACCTAGGTTGCAAGGGGCATGCAACTTGGAGGCCTCCCCCAAGCTATTCCCCCCAAAGGGCCAGAGAGAAAGGAGGAGAGAAAGGAGGAGGAGAGGTGGTCACCTGGCAGGAGCCAAGTGCACATTAAGACTTCAGCCGAGTAGGCGTTGTTTTATAGGCTCCTAATCAGCCAGAATCAGCCAGTTGGCTGAATAAGCCAGTTGACTGAGCCAAGGGGTACACCTGAAGGAGAGAGAGAGAGACCTGAAGGAGAGAGAGAGACACCTGAAGGAGAGAGAGAGAGACGCCTGAAGGAGAGAGAGAGAGACCTGAAGGAGAGAGAGAGGAGTTCTCCCCCAAGTTATTTTCGTTTTCCTAACCTAAGAGGCCACTAAGGGGTTTTACCAAAGGGCCTGAAAGAGAAGGACCAGAGGTCCTTCCTCGGCTGGGAGCCGAGGTGGAATGAGTCTTTCACCAACTTCGCGGTCTTTTATAAGCCTCTATTCTGGCTGAATTGCCAGATAGCGCAATGTGTTCAGTTGTCAGATCGCACCATGTATGCAGATGCAGAGTTGCTACATCAAGCCATGTAATCGGGTGCTGATGTGCCAGATTGCACCATCAGATAGCGCCATGTATTCCAGAAATATTAATCATCCATTGTGTAACACAATATGACTATAGTTATTCCAATTAAATTCTGTTTAAATACACCTTTATTAATTGCATACCTTTCCATTTTTTTTGCAATGATCGGATTGCTAGATATATATTATTATATATATATATATATACACACATTCTTTTCTTATGTTAGGTAAATATATATATATATATATATATATATATATATATACACACATTCTTTTCTTATGTTAGGTAAATATATATATATATATATATATATATATATATGTATATTATTTATTTATAACATTTAATTTTAGTTTAGAAGCAAATTTAACATTAACTTCATTGAACTTAAAGAAACAAATAACATAGTTTACCTTCGAAAACGTCATAATAGAAAATAATTAATTTATGGTTAACTAGTTTATTTCGTTTACTATAATTATATATATAGTCTTTTAAGCAGCTTATGATATATATATATTATATATATATATATATATATATATATATACATATATATATATCTGAACTCTTTCAGCTAAAGAAGCCTTATGTATAGAATTGGTTGTGTAATAGCTGATATTAAACTCTTTTAACATGTTCTGAAAGCACGGCTTATAATTTCCTTCCCATATCCAATAGCACATCAAGACATTATTGTATAGAAATAAGGTAACACATGTACTACAAGAAATAAATCCTAAAATAATTATATAAGACCGAAGTAATGGTCTGACGTTGGGGTGAATCCTTCTGTTTATTTTCATTATAAACATTCGAATATCAGTGGAGAAAAACGAACGGAAATGAAAATTTATGAAACAATTCGACGATCGTCCTTCCCCAAACCCGTATATATATATATATATATATTATATATAATATCTAAGTTGTATCGATCAAAATTTACGAGACACACATTTCCGAGAATCTGTTCAAATCGGTTCACCTATTGCCAGAGGCGATTTTTTTCTGACCGTAAAAGACCTTTCTCACAGACAGCTTGAACAAAACCTCTCTCGACTCCATTTCTTAGATATGCCCACAATTATATATATATATATATATATATATATATATATATAGAGAGAGAGAGAGAGAGAGAGAGAGAGAGAGAGAGAGAGAGAGTTTTGTTCAAATAACGGGATATGCTTGTACGAGTTTACAATTACATCATTATTGCTCTGCATTACGCAGTATATGCGGCTTAATAATATTTCACCGCTTAAAGTATAGGGTAACCTGTACTCGATATGAAGGGCTTTCATATCGTTCAGTACTATTTTTGTTCCCACTTTACAACCGGTTGGTAAGTCATCTTTAAATACGTCTAGAATACAATCAAAAGCACGCACAAAGAATTCATCGTTAGCTACATTATTAAACACAAGTTTATAAACACGCTTTTCCAATCGAGGGTTTATTTCTACCGACTCGAGCTTTTCAATCGTGAACTCACTCAACATAGCGGCAATTGAAATAATCTTCTAAATCGTTACGACAACTGCGCGTTATATAAAGAAATAGTTCTTCAGGGTGAACGGTGTAGGTGAGCTCAGCCTTGTACCGATCAATTGCTTTGTACCAAAGTTTTATAAGAAACCAAATAATTGTCCCTAGTGCAATTGGAAAGGTTTTCACCCCACCTTAGACCCACAGTTTAACATTAGAAAATTCTGAAACCTGACTCAGTGCCAAAATGAAACACCAAATAATTGTCCCCTAGCGCAATTGGAAAGGTTTTCACCCCACCTTAGACACACAGTTTAACATTAGAAAATTCTGAAACCTGACTCAGTGTCAAAATGAAACACCAAATAATTGTCCCCTAGCGCAATTGGAAAGGTTTTCACCCCACCTTAGACCCACAGTTTAACATTAGAAAATTCTGAAACCTGACTCAGTGCCAAAATGAAACACCAAATAATTGTCCCCTAGCGCAATTGGAAAGGTTTTCACCCCACCTTAGACCCACAGTTTAACGTTGAAACCGAATGTTCTTTTAAAATATAATTCCTCTCGATTACATTAGTGACTAATGATGCGGGAAAATCTGAGTAAATATTTTCTCGAAAACTATGGGTGATAGAAAAATTCTGAAACCATATTTGGAATCAGATCAGTATCAAACGTTCTATACGAATCACCAAATAATTTTCAAAGGAGAATACGAACATTAAATCTATTGGTGAAAATATATATATATGTTACTCGTCCGGTCCCGTTATAGCGGATTGGTACACGTCATAGCTCCACCCAGCTACATCGGCAGCCAATCACTACGAACATCTGGTCTTTTAGGGCGGAGCTTGGCGATTGTGCCTATAAAAGGGGATATTTTTCAGTTTGGAGTAACAGTAGCTATTTTCGCGTCAGTGAATAATCATTCCCTCCAGCATGGACCTGTACGTCTCCCCAGACTTGTATGAAGAGAGTGATACTGCAGCATTAACGACAATTAGCCTTTTTAATGCGGTTGACCGTGATGAATTATTGACAACGCAAACCGTAGAAGACATGTGCAGTGACGCTCCTTACAATCCGACGCAAGGGACTACCATAGAAATGTAAGTGTCTATAATTAGAATTTATATATGGATGGGGTGTAGTATCTCGTCAAATAGATACTCGCCAAAAATGTCAATCAATGTTATTTTGTTACCCCATTATGCTAAAATCGAAATTTTTATGGCATTCAAGCCTCGAACCAAAGATATCTTCACATAATGGGGATCTGTCTGTATACTCTGTATATGTTTTAAAAGCATTATTCCTTTAAGGTCCGATGAGGATTTGACACGTGTTATACAATCTTTTGAAGAATCTCGGAATACGGGAGATATACTGAACAGTCAACAATGTCACACATCCTCCACCATGGACCTGTACGTCTCCCCAGAATTGTATGAAGAAAGTGATACTGCAGCATTAACGGCAATTAGTCTTTCAATGCGATTGACCGTGGCGAATTTTTCAACGCAAACCGTAGAAGATATTTGCAGTGACGCTCCTTACAATCCGACGCAAGGGACTACCATAGAAATGTAAGTGTCTATAATTAGAATTTTTATATGGAGAGTTGTAGTATCTCGTCAAATAGATATTCGCCAAAAATGTCAATCAATGTTATTTTGTTATCCCCATTATGCTAAAATCGAAATTTTTATGGCATTCAATGTTATTCCTCGAACCAAAGATATCTTCACATAATGGGGATCTGTCTGTATACTCTGTATATGTTTTAAAAGCATTATTCCTTTAAGGTCCGATGAGGATTTGACACGTGTTATACAATCTTTTGAAGAATCTAGGAATAGGGAGGATATACTGATCAGTCAACAATGTCACACCGAAATAATGTGAGTGTTTTTCGATCTTTTTGGGATAAGAACAATATATTTTCATAAATTTATTAAATGAAAGAAATCAATACAATAAACAACCACAGAATATATCGTTACAAATATACGAACAAAAACATTATAATATACAACGAGTACGTACAATTGACACGGGTCAAATAAATTTTAAAAATTTATAAATTCTTTATCATTTGACATATGCATGAGAAATGAGACGCAGTACATTCCGCAAACATTAGTAAAATATCCTTGCATGCGAAATGGGGTCCACACAACTTCGGGAATATGTAACTGAGCGAGAAATTTTACAATAATAGGGTCACTCCAGGGTTGAGTACCGAGTGAATCAAAATAGTACAGGCGCTGTCTATTTTTAAAATAGACAGCGATCCAGTGAATCCCTTCATTACCGATGATGTCTGTGTTCACAATAAGACTACCGCATTCTCGCGTACTTGGCAAACTCAATGTTTCATTCTTCGCAAAAACGCCGATAAATTTGAAACGTGTGACTCGCTCCATTACTTTCTGAAGTGTATTAGCATCCATTTTAAAAGTCAGTGATAACGCTTCTAAATCTATCTACTTCTATTAGGGCTTGCGATTCGAGATATACTAGTACACTAATAGGAGCGTCTATAGGCTTGGCGAATTCCAGCCGCACTGAGATGTTTCCACTCTGCTGTGGGGTTAAATGGGTATTTACGCTAGCAGATAAGTCAGGTGTAATGTCAAACGGGTAAAGGTTAAATTGATCAATGAATTCTTCCTGCGTTACCCCATTACCAAGCTCATCACAATCACCTGCAATATGGGTCAGATTACTATAGGCTCTGGCACAAAGAGGTAACACAGCGTCTGATGAATAGTCCGTACCCATTGTTCCACCCAAAGCAGTGCCATTAACGTATAGAGTTATATTTTTAAGTCCGAAATTCTCGAATTTAAAGGCACTCTTTTTATATTTTCAATTCACCGAAGCGTGGTCCTGCATGCCGATTAATATCCTTTTAGGAAGATTTCCCAAGGCAATGTTTTCTATCTGCTTCGATGCCAACCCTGCAGGAACCGTATATAGTTTGATCTGCACTCTGTTAATAGGATATTTCACTGTAGCGTTTAGTAAATTTTTCTCAATTTCTAGTTGTTTTGGTGAACTTAATTTCACTCGCCGTACGCGGAGGTATGTGTCCATAATGTGAACCACAACGGGCTTTGCACCCTCTTCTTGATTCGCATCCAGATTTAAGCAGATCTCAGGACTCGTGCGGGTGAGCTTTATTTTTATATCCACCCCGTTTACAAGCATCTTCTCCTGGAAAGTGAAATCTGTGTGCAACCGTCCAAAACACTCGTATATTTTCGTTTTAGAATTTTTAAATTTGTCCTTTATACTATTTTCATCTTTCGTTTGATAATATCCCTCCGCACTTAAAAGGTAGCCTTCGCTTCTTTGGAAAAGTTGAGGACATTTTCCAAATAGGCTCGTAGATGATAGTACCCCGTGCCTGCCGATATGTTGGTCTGATTTAAATATACGTCACACTGGTTGAATATGGCTTGCAGAAAGTTTGTTTCAGAGTATACAGCATATTTGTCATCGCAGACCGTTCCATCAGAATGGGCTATACGTAGCTTAGCGTACATGTGCACACAGCTTGGATCAAAAAAGTAAGGACCTGAGCTGGGTATCACGAATTCTATAGGTGCACTCGGGGAACTAATTGTGTTTAAAGGGTTAATTGTAATAAAGTCACTGTGCTCAATAGAAACTTGGGTTGGCGGGAGCTCAAAAAGGACAGCTCCGATTTACAGCATTGTGAACTACATGGGTGGATGAAGCGTGCCATGGCGAAATAGTGACTCCTCTCTCGACAAGTGGTAAACAAACTATGATTCATGAGATCAATGTCCTTAGCTTATATCAGTCAAAAAGTGGACAACCATAGGTTTCATTCGCTTACAGCATTTCTTTTTTGATAGCCTTTTACGTTTAATGCCACGTGACCCCTTCTTCTTCCGGGGAGCCATCTTCTTCTTCTTCCCGCCACCACGCATTTTTCTCTTTGCATCTTTGATGATTTCGTTCCGTGTACGCTTTAAATGTTTTTTTAGAGCTTCTTTAGGTTTAGCCCCGGCCAATATGTCTTCTGCAGTGTTAAGGCCTGATTGTAGCGCTTTCCTTCCAAGGTATCTGGCACCCCTCTTCAGCAAAGGAACAGCCGTACGTAGTATGGATGAAAAAATGGATCCAAGTCCACTACCGCGCTGGTATCGCATCCCTCGATAGACGGTGCAAGGCTTTCTATCCATTATAACTCAGTGCGTCGAAAGTGTAGCTTCACTGTTAAGCTCCCGTTACCGAATGGGTAGTTTTCGCCCTCAATCGTTCTTATATATATTGTGATATTGGTTATTAAATTAGTTGCGACATTCACATAATGGGGTCTGTCATATGTAATACTCAAACTCCTTCCTCTATGGTTGGGGATGTGAGCAATGCGCAGCAGGCGTGCCTGGGTATCCCCAACAAACTGGTGCTCCACTATATTACTGTAAATATAGCACATGTCTTGGGACCTTTCAGCCAATTTCTCCATCTTCAATTGATACATTAATCTGGACAAGTTATACTATGTCTCGTGAAATGTGTCTCTTTGGAAGGCTGCGCTATATCGGCCGTTGGTTAGAATTTTGAACTTTCTATGTTCTTTAAGACGTCTGTTAGTCTTTGATTTTAGGATTAGTGTATGTATAGGGTTGTTTACGATTTCATATACTAAATCATTCGTAAGGTTTGAGTTTCTTAAACTTACGTTTAAGCCTCTCACAACATCCTCGGCCGAACCATATTGACCCGGCCCTAGTCTTACTTCTGTACTGTAATACCGTGCAATCTTAGTCCGAGCGATGCGCATAGTTTCATCCATAGCTACCCCAGCTTTTTCACACTCGTCAATGTCTCTAAGAATCGTAAAAACGGTTTCTTTATGTTCAATATTTAAAAAGACGGTGTCTAGCTGAATTTCGCATATCCCCACCTCATACGAATCACGACCCAATTCAATGTGCCCATGGAGTTCTGTTACAAAGTTGGCTAGTGTGTTGTTAGGGTGTACAGACAGGGATGAGGAGGACGGGAGTGTGACGTAGAAATGGTTAGGAGCCATGTTGCATACTATTTAAGCTTCATTATTGCATCAGCTTTTATATAGGTGTTGAAGCTTTCTGGGTACCCTAGCCATTTCACCAGGTACATTTTTCTCCTTCCTGAACCTTTGCTTCCTAAAATTTTCTCAATTTTAAACACATTTTTTTCTAAATTAAACGCAACTTTCTGCAATTCCTCGCGGTAAAAGCCTCCTGAGATTTCTTCCCATTCAAATCTTCAATGTAATACATCATTATCTCACCTTTAGGTCTCACAGCCCTAACTTTAAAAATCTCGCGTGTCCATCCTTGCTCAAAACCCTTTGCGAATTTATTCCCCGAACGCGACAGCCTTACATAATCATTGATTTTGAAGCGCGCAGAGTGTGGTGGTGGTGGTGATCCATCTCTTATCGGGAGCGTACCTCTTTCTAAAACTTCGTTAGGTGTTGCCCCAATCGTGCGATGGTGTGAGCGGTTGTAGGATGATGCCAATGATTCCAGAATGTCTAGAAATCTGTGTTTTTATGTGTAAAATAACGGTGCATGCGTTCCTTTATGGCGCTGAACTCTTTCAGCTAAAGAAGCCTTAGTATAGAATTGGTTGTGTAATAGCTGATATTAAAATCTGTCAACATATTCTGAAAAGCACGGCCTATAAATTCCTTCCCCATATCCGTACAAAAATAGCCAGGAACCCTGTTTTCTTTTAACATTAGCGTTTTGGTGGCTTTAGCAACTGTTTCAGGTGATTTATTTTTCAGAGGAACTAGCCACAGATATCTAGAGAATACGTCTATTATGAATAGAATGTAGCGGTAACCATCGTTATACACAGAATATTTTGCATGTCTGTTAAATCTGCTTGCCAAATAGAATCAATCGAGGAAGCCGTTGTCTTGGCTGTTTTAAACCTTTTTCTCACAGGCTTATGAAGCGTATAAGCGTCCTGCTCCCTCAAAAATCTTTCAACATCTTTTTTTCCTACTCCGTAAACACTTCTGTACAGTCTATCTACGCCGCCGTAAGAGGATGGGGTAGAAATGTCATAATAGCGTTTAGTTAATACGTTAGCCATTTGCGTATTTTAGAGGCACGTGGGTAGGGTTGGTTTAACCTCTTCTTGCTCCTCTTCAAAGGTGTTACCGCCGGGGGTGACGGCGCCTTCAATTGTGTCACAGGCGTTGCATGTTCCAAGTCTTTTAACCTGTTCAGATTTCCTATCAACGTTTTAGGGACTATATTTGTTGTAGTCTTGCTTTAATATGCTTCCATCCTGATGGTGATGGCCTATCCCACTTTCTCACCAGATCATGGACAATGTCTACGATATTCGATCCCTGTACCTTTGATCCTTCCACAATGATCTCCCCTGTATCGGTCCATTGTATGGCGGGATCCTCATTCAATAGATTATAAAGACTTAAGCCTTTACCCTCAATGTAAGTGGGAGGGTATTTTTTAATACATGTTCGATATGTTGTGTGGCTAATCTTTTTGGTTGGTCAGCTGTGTCGTCGGGTACAGATCCTATGTCGCCATCGTCCCCCGTGCTGTGCCTAATAACCACAGGAATCTCTGTAGGGCTCTTATAATTTTCGTACTCGTGAAGAAATTTCTGCAGAGCTTCTTGGTATAAGATTCTTTTCTCATCAGGTGTTTTTTCACTGTTTAATAGGGCTAACAATTCGCTTTCCATTCTTTTAAGTCTGCTTTTACGGGGATCTAGATACGTGTCTGGATTCCTTTGCAGTGAGGCGTACACCTCGTGGGGAATCACTACCACTTTCTTCATTATATTAATCTAGTCAGTAAAGGACCCAAAACTGAAAATAAGATGGGGAGAAATGACCCTCCTGTTTGTACAATAATTCGTTTTTTCTTCGCTACAGTTTGGCTTTTACGAGCGAGTGCACGTATTATGTTCTTGTAGCAGCGTAGGCGAGCCTTCTGATGGGTTTTCATTGATACATTGCAATTTATAACGTTAAGACAGATTTCACAGATGCATTTTAAAAAGTCGGCATCGATATTTTTAATAAACATCTGCTGCATTGCCCGGGGCAGTCAATGATAGATTTTTATTAATTCAGGTATTTCTTTAGTCTCTTTGTCATTCTGGAATATACACCGTTTCAGGCTCGTTTGGAAATATTCGTTCGCAGAAGCACTCTAAACGTGTTTCGCGGATGAAGGTCGCAAAGCAAATATCCGTAACGCGTGCTTGTAGCTTCTTTATAAACTTCCAAAAACTCCTTACGCTGATTCGGGAACATTTGATTGGCTAATACCCCAATTTGTGATACATCTCTACGTTGCGCGAATAAGACTAGATATTGCGTATTTAACGACACATCGCGCATGTATCTATTTTTGAAAAATAGATTCTGTTTGATGAAGAACACGCTTATGTTAAGATGGTGGGAGAATACTGTAAATGTCTCGGCAAACGTTTTATCCATCTCCAACATGAGATCGTCAATTACAATGATTGTATGTTCATTTCCCTTTAACGAATTAACGTCATATACGCCTTTGTGGAACAAAATATCATCTTGGTACTCGTTGAACACTGATTGATACGTCGAATAGCACCATATAACTTTATGCACAAATTTCGAGAACATCTCCCCTTTTCTTTAATGATTTTAAGCATAAACCAGTTTTACCACATCCTGTAGGTCCAGATATAATACATGTGGATGGGCTCGTGAATCTGAATTTTTCTACAGAGTCCATTTCTAACACGTCACACTCCTAAGTGAGTCATTTACAAAATATTACAAATTTTGAGTGCTGATCCTTATATTTCTTCTCCCACAGAACCGTGAATGACGATGAGGTAGAGCAGCCCATCATTACGGATGACCTCGACGACAGTGTAGTTGTGATCTCCTCCCCTGAACCCTCACCAGCGATACCGGTAACACGTCCAAAGCGGAGGTATGAGATACCCACGTCAGGTATAAAGCGACCGAAATACGCGTCTGTTGCAGCGGTAATAGATCCCCAACCCTCAACCTCTTACGCAACAACACCCCCAGCAGCACCTAATATATCCCCTTATTCATCCGCCGCCCCCCGTTCTGTTAAGTCTACAATAATAGAGCCCCAACCATCAACCTCCTACGCAACAGGGCCCCCATCAGCAGCACCTTCCGCTAATATATCCACTAATTCATCCGCCGCCCCCCGTTCTGTTGAGGATGGTATAACGCTGGAATTGGTGCGATCCGCAGCCCCCACCCCAGCCTTGACTAGAAATCGGTATAGAGTCAGGGTCGACCCTAGAGTCATGTATAGTGGAATTGAGCGCGGACTACGCTGGGTTGTAGAGCATATTATAGAGTTTGCTCTTCAGAATCGTGACGAGCGTGAAGTCAGGACGAGTCTGTCCTTTGGATTCGGGTCAGATGATGGTGATGTAGACGATTATTGGGTGATAGTGCCATTTAGACGTTTGGCGGCTGAAGATGTAGAATATATATTAGGGCGTATAATGCAAGCCGCCCAAAGTAGTATAGCCTTCAATATGGACAACTTCACGGTAAATATTGACCATGTATACCGTGTTGCGGGTCATAGTGCCATACCATATACTCTTAACTTCAATTCTCAAGCTATTTATAGACGGCATATAACGTCGATCGTGGTTGCGGCTTTATAGCAGTACTCTTAGCACGTATGTTTACTGTACAAATACACGAACTCAAAAAATTTGGTTGCCTACAGTCGTGGAGCGTGCCCGTAAACTAGCTGTAGACTGTGAACTTGAATTTGACTGTAATATGGGTCCTGAAGAGCTGAGAAGGGTAGAACAGGAAATGAATGTCCGCATAGTTGTGTTTGGGTTGGATGATCGTCGTAGGACTGTGTATGTTTTTAAAAGCTGTGTGAGAGATCGTACAAGGCCCTACTTATTTTAGGATTGTCAGGGACAACGTATCTCCCCATCCGTAATATAAGGTGGCTTTACGCGAGTTATGACAAAGTCGAAAATATGGGAGACATCATGATTTGTGTAAGGGGTGCCTCGAGTTTGCGGATGATATAGTGAGACATTGTAAAGAATGTCACATGGTATGTGAGCAGTGTAAAAGCACCAAATGTGAAAGCCGTGTAGTTGAAGCTGAGAAGAGAGACTGTGATGTGTGTAGTCGCACATTTTTCAATAATAGCTGTTTTGATTTCCATAAATCAATTGGCACGTGCAGGAAAATGAGAATCTGTGAATGTGGTATGTTTCACACAATGGATAATTGGGGAAAATTTAAGCACAAGTGTGACGTAATTCACTGTCCTACATGCCAGGAGGAATATAAGGCGGATGGAGTAAAGCATGTATGTTATATGAAAGATGCTAAGCCTAAAATAACCCTTGTATAACTGTATACTACGATATAGAAACATATACGAACGCTGAAACCAAAGAGGTAATTCCAATTTACTTGTGAGCCAGACTATCTGTGATGAGTGTATGGATATCGAATGTGACGAGTGCCCCAAATGTGGTAAACGGACAAACGTTTTTAAAACGAATGTCAGCGATAGTCCTGTGAAACTATTTGTCCTATATTGTCAAGTTAGCCGACAAGTTCAAAAAATGACTGTGTATATTCTCGCCCATAACGGGGCAAAGTTTGACACGCAGTTCCTTTATAAGGAGTTGCTTGAACACGAATCCTCTGAGATATTTACAGGTGATCCATTGAAAAGAGGCAACAATTAATACAGATGCAGATAAGAGGCAATGTACAATTTAAAGATACTTTATTATTCACACCTTGTAAATTAGCAAAGCTACCCAAGGTGATGGAGTAGCAGCTGAAGTTTCCAAAGGATACTTCCCATACACTTTCCTCACCAGCGAGACTTTAAACTACGTAGGCCCACCCCCAAACATTATTTTGACTGTATGGATGAACGTGAAGACTTTGATCGATACTACGACAGTTTTAATGAAAGTAACCCTTATATATAGCTGATGAATGTGAGCGTTATTGCGTGAATGATGTGCGCGTGCTTAGAGTATGTTTCCAGGCCTTTAGAAGGATGTACATAGCCCGTTTCAAATGCGATCCACTGCAAGTCGCAACCACCATCGCATCATTATGTTTTACGGTGTTCAAGAATAACTTCATGCCGAAAGACACCTTAGCCATTATCACCGAAACAATCCCGCAGTTACGGGCACAAGGCTATTTACTGGCTCATACACCTACAGCAACAGACAGGTGTATACATAAAGCACGCCCGCACACGGGTGAAGTACCCATTAAGATTAATGGACGTGTTTTTTGGGTTGATGGGTTAAGTGAAAACCGTGTCACTGGTGTGAAGACTGTGTACTCCTTTAACGGTTGCTGGTGGCATGGATGCCCCCGTCCTGAGTGCGGAATCACCGGAGATATCCACGGTAGGTCTCTGCCGACTGTCTTGCATCGACCGCACCCGCGATCAACTTATAGGATCACAGTTCACTCACAAAGTCTTGTGGGAGCATGAATATGATGCACGGATGGAGACAGACGAGGTGTACCGTGAGGAAATAAAGCGATCAAGCGTTCATGGTACTGGATCCTCTCAAATGTGGTGATAGCTTGTTTGGAGGACGTACAAATCCTTTCAGACTATACTTCCCCTACGGAGGGCGTGAAGCTCCATTACTACGATTTCTGTTCTTTATACCCATACGTGATGAAGAGCAATCCGTACCCCGTGGGCGCTCCTGAGAAACTGGTGGACCTAGCCTACCCTCCATCAATGAATTTTCAAAAAATTTGAATGATCGTTACTTTGGGCTCTCTTTCGTAGACGTACTCCCCCACGCAATTTATGGATGCCGATCTTACCTGTCGTTATCGACGACAAACTCATGTTTCCCCTGTGCGTGAAGTGCGCGGAAGAGGATAACGGCGAATGTAACCATATACCCACCAGCGTAAGATCAGAGGCGTATATACAAGTCCTGAGTTGGCCCTAGCCGTGCGCCATGGTTATAGAATACTGAAGATACATGAGGTGTGGAGGTTTCAGAAGCTACCCAACCTTTTCACACCATATATAAACACCTTTTTGAAGGATAAGGTTGAGGCATCAGGGTATCCGCGAGGAGTTGATACCGAAGATGAAAAGTCTGCCTATATTCAACGTTACCGCGACCGCGAAGGTATACAACTTGATCGTGTCCAAATTGTAAAGAATCCTGGCAAGCGCTTTAGTGCAAAGTTGTGTCTAAACAGTCTATGGGGAAAATTTGCGCAGAATACCGGCAGAGGGAGCATTCATTTGGCACAAAGTTATAGCGATGTCTGGGATTATGCCAATGCCCCCGATAAAGAGGTCATGGAGATCGTAAATGTAGGTAATACTTACGTAATAAAGTACAACAACACTGAATTTGCCACAGATACCTCAAGGGTTACAAACATACCTGTGGCCAGCTTCACAACAGCCTACGCCCGTATAAAACTTTGGGGTCTATTGCATTCTCTTGGGCGGAGAGTATTGTATGCCGATACAGATAGCGTGATATTCACAGAGAGGGAGGGTGAATACATGCCCACTATTGGGGAGTTCCTCGGCGAGCTCACTGATGAGATCAAGGATGAGTATGGGGACAACGCATACGCCGACTCTTTTGCCTCAACAGGACCTAAGACTTATGGGGTACGGGTCAGGGTGGGGGAGGAATGAAATATATCGTGAAGGCAAAGGTATTACGCTCAACCATGCGAATCGGAGGTTGTTAACTTTGAGTCGTTGAAGGATCTAGTATGTTTGGATGAACAACCTCACCAACTAATTGTAGGCACCCACAATTTTCGGGCGCAGAAGCTGGGGGGCGTGAAGGAACTTAGGGGTACGATGGTGTGCCGTAACACCTATAGGAAACGTTACCAGTTACCTGGTACCTATGATACCGTACCCTTTGGATACCAATGATGCTTCTAACTCACACGTCTTGTATATAATCGTATCTATTTGTAAATATATATATATATATATATATATAATATATATAACTTGAATATCTCGTTTATTAAATCGTATTTGTAAATATATATAACTTGAATATCTCGTTTATTAAATAATCATGTTTCAATAGCGTTTCACTTTCTCCTTTGTGTGTGTGTGTGTGTGTGTGTGTGTGTGTGTGAGGTGAAATTCTAAGCTCCGCCCACTGTAAGACCGTGAGTCATGCTACTATCTGGGAATCCCTGCGTGGTCAGTCGACCGCAGTAAGCCCGAGAGATCAGACGTGTATTCAGATCAGACGTGTATTCAAATGGCTACCTTTAATATTGCTTGTACAACGTTTACGAAATGGTATTCAGTAAAGTGCCAGGATGTGGTGGATACCGAAAACTTCCTATTCTCCCTCCTATGCCTCTTTTAAAAACCATTGGATTGTGCGAAGTTCCAAGATGTACAAATACTCTACGGATGTTCTGGTGAGACCGTTGAAGGCTTTCGTTGCACAGACGATGTGCTGAAGTATACTGCAGAGCTAAACTTTATAAAGTCTCACATACACCGTGAAGTAAAAGAAACAACGCGTGCAGAAGAAGCAGCAGGTATGGATAATGAGTCTTGCTGATGGGTGGTGTGACAAGCGGTATTACGTCATGCTACACCATGTCGATTACTCATACCCTACGACTGAAATGTGAATCTCGTGATCATGGACAATCTTAAGTATTTTTATCACTATATTAACGTATATCATGATGAGGTTCGTAGTGAGGTTGTGGCTAGTGCCCTGCGTGAATTTTTAACAGAGTTTAGAGACGAGTATCGTTTGATGGGCAGAAAGGAAAAATATGAACATATGTTCCTCTCAAATAGTGCGCCGGAGTGTGGAGATGTTTAGTAAACATAAAATGTTCCTAGTTCTTATCCAAACTGTCTGGTGCGTAGGCTGGTAGTGATATTCTTGTACCGGTACAACATTCGACTCGCGGAACAAGCCCATTCACGTATCATCGAGTCAGCCGCCCGTCGAACCATTCCTGCCTACCTGCGTGCCTCACACGGCTCATAGTTATCTCAGAGCTTGAGCCGAGTGGACGTGCGCTCCTCGAATACGATGGAACTTCCTTTGAGCAGCATTCTCAACGCCTCGTACGATGTGTCCGTGACGAAATCGTTGCGCGTGTTCAGGCGTAATTCCGGTACCATTAGCTATGTACTGGAAACGGAATGTAGACCGACAAACAAACGGGTTTATTTAAGTATCGAGGAGATGAATAGAATCTTCGTGATAGTTGAGAAGTGGAGTGAAGATCGTTATAAAATACCTGCTAACGTAGGTACAAGAAGAGAGCAGATTAGTGACGCACCCTCATACGCCGTTGTATGTACGTTGTGTATAAATAACGATCGCCGTGCATTGATATAGGCTGATGTGGAAGAATGCTTCTGATAATAACGCTCTTATTCCTACGCGAAACCGTTTCATCCTCGACAGAATGTTTGAAATCGTCGGATTCCGTAAACTGAAACCTATATTAGACGCGCGTGTTACGGATATGTTTTATTTTGATACAGTACTTGAATACGCATACACCGCTCTGCTCGATGGGTTTACCGAGTGTAGGGCTGGTGAGAATGGTCTAGTGCTGGATGTTTATTTAAAAAGTTTAGACTCTTTGAAATACCATGAACTTTGGTACAAAGCAATTGATCGGTACAAGGCTGAGCTCACCTACACCGTTCACCTGAAGAACTATTTCTTTATATAACGCGCAGTTGTCGTAACGATTTAGAAGATTATTTCAATTGCCGCTATGTTGAGTGAGTTCACGATTGAAAAGCTCGAGTCGGTAGAATAAACCCTCGATTGGAAAAGCGTTCTTATAAACTTGTGTTTAATAATGGTAGCTAACGATGAACTCTTTGTGCGTGCTTTTGATTGTATTCTAGACGTATTTAAAGATGACTTACCAACCGGTTGTAAAGTGGGAACAAAAATAGTACTGAACGATATGAAAGCCCTTCATATCGAATACAGGTTTCCCTATACTTTAAGCGTGAAATATTATAAGCCGCATATACTGCGTAATGCAGAGCATAATGATGTAATTGTAAACTCGATTAGACCGAGTTTAGTATTTTGAAAAAAAGTGAATTGTATTTATATTTTGCTTGACATTTCTCCTGTACTGATTATACGCATATTTCTATTGAAATGTATATTTATTTCTATTTGAAAAGTATATTTATTTTATAAATATATCTCCATAATTGTGTGTGTGTGTGTGTATTTCTCCTGTACTGTTATGTACATATTTCTATTGAAGTGTATATTTATTTGAAATGTATATTTTATTTTATATATATCCATAATTGTGTGTATATATTTCCTGTACTGTTATATGCATATTCCTCAAATGTATATTTATTTTCTATATATTTATAATAAACAGAATGATGCAATGTTGTTTTACTTAATTGTTATGCCTTCTACTACCGGTATTCGAAATAATAATGCATACAACGGTATTGCGGTATCTGGCAATATTTAAGCCTTCTAAGCCAACTGGCTGATTAGGAGTCTATAATAGTGTATACAATGGTATCTGGCAACTCTCTCTTCGATTAAATGAATACATGGCGCTATCTGGCAACTCAAGCCATTTACGCCAACTGGCTGATAGGCGTATATATAATAATGTATACAATAATACTGCTAAAAAGAGGTATCTGACAACTCAAGCCATTTACAGCCAACTGGCTGATTAGGAGTCTATAATATGTATACATGGTATCGCGGTATCTGCAACTCAGCCATTTACGCCAACTGGCTGATTAGGAGCCTATAAAACAACGCCTACTCGGCTGAAGTCTTAATGTGCACTTGGCTCCTGCCAGGTGAAACCTCTCCTCCTCCTTTCTCTCCTTTCTCTTGGGGATAACGCCGCCTCCAAGTTTCCCCCAC